>JBDJHY010000087.1:13226425-13240408 GCA_039654485.1 Withania somnifera
TTCCGGGTAGGAGGTGTAGATTAGGTAAGAGAAAAAAATTAATACTTTTTCAAGAAAATATGTTTTTTTTAAAAAAAAAATTAAAAGGAAGAGTTGGATGTGGGTTGGGGGCTGGGCTGGGCTAGGGGATGGAGTGGGGGTAGGGGTTGGGTGAAACAAAGTCAATTTAAAAATATACTTTTTTTGGAGGGGAGAGGGGGGATGGAGGCACTGAATTTGAGGTAGGGATGGAGTAAAAAAGTTTAATTTTTTCTATAAAAAAAAATTAGGGGTTTTTTGGGTTGGGGGGATTGGGGTAGTAATGGGGTAAAAAATAATTTTTTAGAAGGTGAGTTGTGAGAGTCGAAGAAAGGGGGTGGGATGGGTATGGAGTTTCAGATAGGGGTGAAGATGGAATAATTTTGAATATGGTAAAAAAATATTGGAATTTATTTTTTATATTTTTATTTTAAAAATCATATTTCTTATTTTAAAAGAAATTACTTTTTTAAAAAAAATAATTTTTAAAATTTTTAACCAAATAAATATATAAAAAAAAAAAATCCGAAAAATATTTTCCTCCGTATCAAACACGGTCTTAGTCTAGAAAGATTCAATATCAAGATCTAGCTCATTTAAGAATAGTTTGAAATTATTAGAGAATGAATTTGTGGTATAAAATTTATTGGTTAAAGCTGAAAAAGTGGTAATTTATTAATTCAAGGCCGAGAATATGACCAGGAAGTAGAAACTTTAAAGTTGATCACTGTTGAAAATTAAAGATTTTAAATTTAAAACTTGAATTTCCAAGCTCCATCATGTATGAATGTTGTTGCAAAAAATTAGGTACATATCGAGGATTTTAAATTTGAAATTAGAAGTGATTTAGTTCAGTTTTAAAGTATTTTGAATGAATTTGGTGTATGAGTAATATTTTATTATAGATACACTTCTCTGGACCCATTAATAGAGGGAGTATGGTGCAGTGGACTGCCTATAAATACTTCCTATAATTTCACATAATATTTATATATTAGGTGTGTAATATTGTATATTGAGATTTTATTATTAATTGTAAAAGCAAAAATGGAGTTATAATATTGTATACGAGGTGTACGTATAATATTGTATACTGAGATTTTAAACATTAATATATAGTGTTGTGAATTGTATTTTTGTGCCATTATCCTAAAATAAAATTAAAGACCACCCAAAATGAAGACATTGTAAAAGAACCTCTATTACAAGAAGTTAGTTTCACTTCTATTTTAAGACAACCGTATCGTTCTATTCCCTCTGATAGCCGCAAACTCTTCTCGTGGAGTTAATCAAAGTTGACTTACTTATTCACGCTTTGCACATCTTCTCCCTCTACTAATATTTTTCTCTTTTCTTTGGTCCGTGGCTATAGGGTTTGGTTCTATTATATATAAAGACATAACAAAATTCTTGGTTGCATAGTATAATCTACGCAAAAGAGGAGGAAAGGAGAATTCCACCTAGGAATAAATTTCTCCCATGTACATGGATAAAAAGAACAAAACATAGAATTTTATTTCTGCATAGTCGTCTTCTTATCATTCTTTCAACCTAGAAGTTTCATTTTAAATTTCCAAGCAAAGGACAATGTAAGTTTCTGTTTTCTTTATAGGTATTTGACTAAAACGCTTCTATATATATAATTGAAGCTATAGAGAGTTTATTAGACGTTATTTTTGTTATTGTACTGTGTTTTAGTTTGCGTTCTTCATTTGATAAACGTTTTCTTTAGTTAGAATGTCTACGTTGAACGAAAGCCACATCCAAAGGATTTTCGTCAAGCTTGATGAAGATGGTGATGGATTAGTAAGCTTAGATGAGCTCAAAGGCCTTCTTGATAAGATTGGAGCTTGCACGGATCTTGATGAGCTCCAATCTTTGGTAGGTAAGACGAGCCTTAATTTCATCGACTTCTTATTCTTTTATGATGCCATGGTGAAGAAAAATCATGGTGAAAAGATAAAAGAGGACAACAATATTGATAATAATTTGGAAGATGATCTTGTTGAAGCATTCAAGGTGTTTGATTTGAATGGAGATGGTTTTATTTCATGTGAGGAACTTCAAAAAGTGTTGTCAAGATTAGGATTATGGGATGAGAAAGAAGGAAGTGATTGTAAGAACATGATTCACATGTTTGACACTAACCTTGATGGACTTCTTGATTTTGAGGAGTTCAAGAACATGATGTTGGTTTCTAATTCTGAGGCTATTCCTAATTTGTAAATTATTGACTTTTTCATGATTTTGAAACTTTCTTGTAAACATTGTTATGATGACTTTTATGGTTCATTAACTTCCTTCTTCTATTGTGCTTGGCATATTCTATAAAAGCAAGACTTGAATAGTTTTTGGACAAATACGATCTCTTCAGTTAAGTAAAATATCAAATACCTCCTATGAATTAGCTAGGTATCCAACATAAATATTAAATTAGGGGTGCTTATAATGAATGATATTGGATTTGGGTCACCCACATGGCCATTGGTGAAGCCCGGATTTTCATCAACGAGATTCAAAATATGAATATTAAGTAATCACATAAAGAAGTCAACATCTTTTATATATGCATAAAAAATTATTGTAACTATCACAAGAAAAATAATTTTTTGCCCAAGAGGATTCAGAGTAACCCCCTCGGTCCTATTTAGCTCCGGCCCTGCATGTGGGTCAACTCGGGTGCACGAAGTAGGAATATAAATAATTATATGAACTATTTATATAGTTATTAAAAGAAAGAAAAGACACAAGTGCTGGAGAAAGCCCCTAGATTTTTGTGTTACGGCGCATTCAGGATTCAAATGAACCTACTATTTATTGTAATTTTAATCAATTTTTCTATATAAAATATATTTTTGGTGCAATAATGATGCATGTGTCTATTTTTGGAAAGGTAAAAGAAGTTCTGAACGATAGAACAACTATTCTTCGTCCTGAAGAATGAAGGAGCTCTTCAACAGTACATTTTAAATTGTAAAACTTGATACCAGAATTTGTGTTTATAGCCCGTGATTATGTTATCGAATACTAAATCAAATATGGAGAATTCAGAAGAATTATGTGTTTTCAATTTATTGTATTCGATGGGCTCCCTTTATCTTTTATTCTCCTCCATTTCTTCAAGTTCCTCCTTAAATGGAAGATACATGTCATAATTAAAAATGGAGGGAAAAAAAAATCTCCTTTTCTAGTTGTGATTATTGGAAATTCCTTCGTTTAGGCATTCAGTGTCTTCTTAATTTATGTGTGAGAGCTCCCCCATGTGTACTTAATTTTATATGCTCGTGAAAAAATTGCATCAAGTTACCGATGTTAAGGGCACTATATAAAACATATTTCATTCCTAAAACCTACGTAAAGTTAAGTTTATCGTTCTTTTATCCTCCTTATTGGATTATCGTTCGATTTGATATTGCTTTAAAATTATAGGGTTCGAGTCAAGTGATTGTTTGTTCACTTCGTTCAGTTATGGATGTAGATCACGTGTTTAAAACTATACAACTCGGAACTCGCGTTAAACTTCAAAAAAAAAAAAAAGAGTACATTGCACTTATTAAAATAATAAATAGTAGAATTATTTGTTAATAGACCACACCAACTAAAATAAATATGAATTGACAAAAGAAGTGGGGGCAGGGCAACTTGGTGACTGCCTACCTAATGCATACACTTATAATTATTTCCACGACTCAATCACATGATAAAAATTACCTGAAAATAACTTTATCATTACTTTAAAAAAAATTGATTTGTAGCTAGTGTGCGGTAAAAATTGCTCGACTTAGATTGAGTCAAGGATGGATTCGATATGCTCGAATTTCGATTTAAAGTAACACTATGTCAATAAGGCCGGAAAAACAGATTGTGTGCCTGAGGACACAAGAAATGCCTGAGGACAACCGACATAATAAAGAGTGTCCAGTTGAAATAAGATGCTTGAGACAGTATGGAGAAAGTGTAATGACCTTAAAGGTCATTTTTCCATTCCCTTTGGTATTTTAATTGTTTTACCTCTCCCTAAGTCTTATTATGTCAAACAAAGTTCAGTTTCATGGTTAGTTTGGGGGATAGAATGAGGTTGAGATGAGTTTTGGAAGATTTTGAGTTTGTAGTGTTTAAGCTCGAAATGAGGAACTTTAGGAGTCATCTAGAGTTCGGGACCTCATATAAAAAATCTATCAGTTTATCAACTCTAGAATGTCGAGTTTGGTCTAATTACACCTTTGTTTCCTATTTTAAATCTTCCATGGTGAGTTTGAGCGTTTAGATGGGCTAAAGTTGAGTTTATAAGGGAAATGGTTGACATTTGGGTCAATATTCAAGCCTTGAGTACCTGGATCTGAAATCAGATGGTTCTGTTGAATTCTTGAGGTGAAATTTGATCAAGAAGGAGGTCTTTTATATTCTTCGTAAGCCTCAGGGGTATTTTGGTCATTTTACTAATTTTAGTTAAAAATGGACCTTTAACAAGTATCGGGTCAAGGAGACCTCATACGCGTGATTAGATGCTTTCATTGAGTTTGGAACATTGAAATAGTATGGTTGCATATATTTGTTGTCACGAGATTCTGAACGAATTCTGAGGGCCTATTCGAAGTCAGTTTCATTGCCTTGAATTGTTGTTGTGTTGCTGCTGTTTTGCTATCACCAGGTCTACTTCGCGTTGGTAGAAAGAGACCGAGTTTGTGAAGTATGTAGGGCTCGGTGTTCTCCATGTTCTCGGAGGGTTAATTCCCTCAGGTACCGCGTTCGCGGTGAATTGTTGGGAAGTGCACCTAGATGATTTTAAAACAATGCGTTACATTTTATTTCCCTATTTTTGATGTAAAACTCACCCCCAAAACCCCATTTTAAACAAGATTGATCAAAGATTTTTGAAGGCATCAACTGGGTAAATTTTTTAGTCACTATTTCATCAATTCCACACCATTTTAGCATGATTTTACATAGAAATTTCATGTTCTTGAACCCCAAATCAGTGGGTAAAATGAAGACTTGAATTTGATAGAAACTTGAGAATTTTTCTATAAAATGAAATGAGTTTTCAATGAAACTTGATATTTAGCATCTCTTAGTATTGAGTAACACTATCTTACAATCAAGTTTTGATCTTGACCCAGTGGGTCCTAGGTTAGTTTTCAAATAAACCTTGTATATTGAAATTGAGTGCTGATTAGTGAATATTTTCTTGTATTCCTTGTTTGGATTGCTAGATTATGCATGGTCGGAGGCTATTCGGATGGGGAAAACACACGAGTAGCTTGGGTCTTTGAATTATAAGGGAAGTTGAGGTTTATATATTTTCTATAAAGTGTTAACAATTGTTTGCTAATTGCCTTGTGATATAGGGTGACATGGGTGCTTCGGGATTAATATTATCTATCATGTTGGCCTAAAAATAAACTAGTTGATATAATATGAATACTTGGTGTAATTGTTGAATATGTACAAACTTGATTTGTGTTAAGAATTGCTTAACTTGAATCACGTAGTTGAAAATGATGACTTGAGTAAGAATTGAGGCTTAATTATATACTTGTTGATGAAAATGTGCATGATAAATAACAGGCAATCTTGAAATCAAAAATCATGATGCTCGAAACAATAAATTGAAAGGGACAAACTATTCATCCTAGAGATTGCCCATGAGAGACATATGTTACTAAATTGAAATAGAAAATTATGATACTTTCCATGATTGAAATGTGATAATTTCTTACTTGATGATATTTGATCATGCAACTTGGATTATTTGTTGACGATATTAACATGACTTTTGGATATTGGTTATTGGTTAGCCATTGTTCCTTGATTGAGATTATGGTAAGAAAATAGCTGAGGCTCTGACCGATGTCTATATTGCAGAAAGGGCATAGGCGAGACTCTGATCGAGTGCCTATACCATTGAAATTACACGACCGAAACTCATACTGGGTGTCTATTTACTTGAAAGGTATAGTCGAGAATCTGACCGGATACCTGAATTGAATAATTAATATTAGTAGTTTCTGTGAATCGGGAAATGCTATTTGTTCCTTATTGATGATTTTGGTTGTTGTTGAACTTGAATTTCGTGACACTTTACTCCTGTTACATAACCTATAGAGTTAGTATAGTTGATTATACTAGTTGTATCTGTATAAATTATTGTTGCGCTAATGGTTATATCTTTTGCAGGTTGTAGTATATGGAGGATCGGTTAGGAGTTAGGAGTTAGGAGCTAGGAGCTTTTGTTTTCTCTTTATAGTTAGTCAGTCGAGGAAGCTGCTGAGTACTATTATTATAGTACATACTCTTTACTTTTCTGCACTGTTGTATAGGTACTGAGCTCCGGACTTAGGGACTTCTCTCTTCCCTTATCATTCTAGGTAGATTTCGAGGATTTTAGAGGTAGATGACTGTCCTTTCATCATTTGTCACAGATTCCTGCCTATTTTACTTTCTATTGTCTTCACTTTCTAAAGCCTTTGTATAGATATTCAAATTAATTGTACTATCCTATAGAGGCTTGTGAACGGTGACCTTTTCTGTTATTTGACTGACCTTTTGGGTTTTGAGAGGTAGATTTCGCCACGTTTGATTTTCGAGGCATGACAAATAGTGACAATGATCGAGAACTGACAAAGAGGACAGCGTGTCAGAGGATGTAGAAGCTCGGACAGTACCTGACATTGCCGTGACAAGTATATGATGTCTAGGTGGCCTTATCCAACATCTAAAGGAAAAGTGCCAAGGAAATATCGATGCCTGATTGGTCGATGGTAGCCTTTAGTTAGCCGATATAGGCACCCCAGTTCCATTGTAAAAGGATTAGTAATGATTTGGATTCACCCTTGTTCTTGAAGATGTTCTCTTTAGCTTAGCTTAGATTTTAAGCATTAGTATGCTTCCTCATTATCTCCGTCTTTCTCTCATTGTAAAGACCTAAGCCCAAATGTTGACGATGATGCATTAATAAAATCAATCCTCTCGAGTTATCGCTTAGATCTGCTCCTAATCTCTGTTTGTTAAGTTTACTTGCTTGTTCATTTACCTTACTTGCTTTTTTTTCAATCACTTTATAGATAACTCGAAGCTAAAGTCATAACACATTCTCTTGACTCACATACAAATTCAACTATACCACAATATTGGTAAAAGTGCGGAGTCCACTGTGTGGCCAGAGAAACTGTGTGGATTTTAGCTTTATTTCTCTTGTCTCATGTTTCCTTTTGTTTTGCTTCCCAAGTGAATAGGTCATGGAAGATGATATAACTTAATGCCTGTTGGTCGATGACCCCAATCAAGCCTCAAATAAAGAAGGTTTGACATTTGGGGGCTCCATGGAGAGAACACCTTTAGCTGATGAATAAACATTCTTCGACATAAATACAACAAACATAAACATATATAACTAGCAAAAGAGGCCCTTTGACCTTGATAGGGAGAAAAGGGAGCTTGACATCCAAGTCTTACAAAGCCTCATGATGGAATTTCTTGTGGCTCACAAAAGGATGATGTCTTGGGTAGAAGCACAGGATAAGAAAAAGGAAGACTTATAGGTTGAGACTACACAGGGGAATCTAGACACCATAAGGAAGGTTAATCTGGAAGATCCGTATGATCGAGATTAGGAATAATGAGAGGATGGAGTAGAGACTTGAGATGAGTAGGCTAAACTCAAGATAGTATGTAGATTTCTAGTGTGCTAGAGATGCAAAGGAGGAAGATGAGAGCGTAGTACTCTAAGCTCAATTCTAGGATAAACCACAGTACTAGGATCCTCGCAAGTAGTTAAGAGGCCAGACTCCAAAAGATATGAAAAGGTGTCCTACATGGTCTCTGTTGCAATGAGTCCCATCCCAAGGAGTTTCAAGATGCTTGGCATCTAGAAATATAATAGAAACTCAGAACCTCAGCAACATTTGTTGCTTTTTCTCCATGGTTGTCAACAGTAATGATGTGACCAAAGAAGAAGCAAAGTTGGTAATAGTGAAGAAATTTGGGGAGGCCCTCTCGAGGGGCTCTTTAGTATAGTATTCCCTTCTCCCTGAAAATTCTATTGACTTGTTCAATCTGCTAGCAGGTAACCAGCAGATAACTTTATCAGGACCTATGTGGGCCAAAAATATTCAGTCTCTATGTGGGGACATGTTCAGAATCGAACAGGGGTATATGAAGCTTCTAGGAGAGTTTTTGGCTCAATTTCATAAGGAAAGAATATAGTTACCGATGATTGGGAGGCGAGGCTTTCACCAAGGTCCTATCCTAATAACATGGCCACCTTTTTCAAGCTGAAGGAGAGCTTGGTATCAAAGCAATGCCTTGGTCTAACATGCTTAATCGATATGAGTCAAAGATTCGAATCTAGAATGATTATAGAAGGGGATCCAGAAGAGCCTATAGGGACCTATGGAAAAGACAACCCGGGACTCGATATGCTGGAACGAATCTAAAGGGACATCTCAAGGGCATTATTCACCCTATTTAAAGGATTCAAAGACTAGTGGAAATGGGGGTAATAGATCCCAGCATGCGGTTCAATATAGACATGATCACGGGATGGAACTAAAATCTTCGCGCAAAGAACTAAAATCTTCACGCAAAGAATCTTGACGGTCAACCCTAAGTTATTAGTGTCTGCAATACGAGACATCAAAGGAAAAAGTTCTTGAAAATGCGCTAAAGCAATTTGGAGGCTAGGAGCAAAAACCATTGGTGTGAGTTTCATGAGATGTATGGCGACGACACTGGGATTTTCTCCATCTCCAAGAAGCAAATGTGGATATACTCAAAAGAGGTAACCTTGAGAAATACCTAAGTGAACGAGCCAATGGCAACTATGGAAAAGGCGAAAAGAGTAGCTAGATGTCCGCTACAATAGGAACTCCCCAAAAAATAATAAACTGATCCTTAGCCGGGTACATCTAGGTATACACGTTGTTCCTATGTTTTATTGTTTTAAAATCTTTTGGTTTTTTTGCAAGTATTCTGAAAGGGCGGGCGGACACAATTGATCAAAGACTCGAGAGGGCATAAATGTACTCTTTCTTCCTTTGACTAGCTTTATCCCAATGAAGATTTTTTCTAGCAATTTAACAAAGCAGTTGTAGACTCCCGATAAAGATTAGGGAATGATTTTTTTCTCACTTTTTCTTTTGCAAAAACCTTGATGTATGGTGACCGTATAAGAAAAAAGAAGTTAGTCTTGCCAAATTACTTTCCTTTTGAGTTTTTTTATCTCTAAGAGGCTGAAACCTCAGTCGAGATGGTCCTACAGGCGATCCCCTCGAACCCTAAAGGGAAAATGAGGTTGCGGCTTTAGAGTCCTCATAAAGATCTCAAAAATAAGCAAAAAGAAAAGAAGTTTAAGCAACCAAGTAACTGAGACTTAGGGATGGTTTCTGCAAGTGAAGGTGCTCTACAATCGACCTCTCTAGGAAACCCATTATGGACCCACACGGACTAATTATTCGATAATGAAAAATCCCGATATCATCTCAAAAATTGATCAGAGACGCCTAAATGCGAGGCGCATGCTAAATCGTCCATGTATATTTTAATGCCTGAAGTCCATAAAAATTAATATCGATTATTCAGAGTTGATACTCCAAGGTTCCATGCTAAATTATCCCGAAGACATTTGTACTTAGACACACAACAAATTGAAAATTATGGGGATCCCTCCTCACCTTTTTTGAGGTTATTTAAGGTTAAATGGATAAGTGGTCAAACTTTAGACCCACTTTAAAGGGATACGAGAGGATCATAAAATGATAAAACTGGTTAGAGAGTAACATCGGGCATTCAAATAAATATTTTACTTGTAAACTCAACATTAGAGCACACAAACTCAAGAGAACGATGCCCCCGAGAGGTGTCCTGGAGGAAACAATTCACCATGAAAGATGGAATTAGTAAAGCCGATAAAAATAAAAAATATATGAATACAAATAAGGCTTTGTATTGAGTACAAAGTTATTACAGAAGAAATGAAATTGATACAATTAAGTCTACTAAGCATAAGTGCTCGAAACGGCTGATAAAGACACCGAGGCCCCAACTCTAGGTGCACACTAATTCTCCTTCTTATTGGAAAGGAAGAGGGCTGAGTAATCCTAGTTAGTGGAATACATATCTCAAACTAGATGCAAACCTTAAAGATATAGAAAGACCAAGATGGGTAGCTATACCTCCTTCTGGCGACCTATCAATGCTAGTTTTAGTGTAGGTTTTCTGAGAAATTCGGTAGCTGGAGGACAAGACCTTTTTGTTTTGTATGGATAGAAACACACAAATTTGGGGGGAGGGGGGGAATGCCTCTCGAAGAGATCCCCGAAGGTACGGTGGCAAACCTCAACTTACGAAGAGGCACATCTGGATCAGGCTTACAGCTCCCTAGCTACTGCATTTAAGCGATAAAGGCAGGGATGAGATAATTGGGACCCTATGGAAAGAGGTTAAAGAGAACAACGGGAACACGATTGGTGACCTTCTCTTGCCCTAAGTTTTGCCCACATTCTTTTCTAAATCCTTGTGAATAATCTAGGAGAGATCATCTAAAGATAGACTCCCGTATAAAACATAAGGAAATGAAAAATACTGTGAAAATCCTGGAGCAAGAATAATAAATCTAGTGTGACTTGAAGGGAGTTCCATAATAGGCAAATAAAGTTTCTTATAAATAAATTATAATTTTGGAGAAAATAACATGGTGTGGAGCCAAACGCTAAAGCTAAGAACTTATATCCGGAGAATGTGGTTGTAAAGGACGAATCCCACAAATTACTGCCATGTGTTTGATCCAATTAAATAGGTAGTACTGGATGTATTAATATACTTGGCTGTCTTATCAGAAAGATTGACGAGTCGTACTGCTTTTTTTTACCAAAGGCTAACAAAGCCCAGATAGTAGATGCAGAAATTAGAGTAGAAGATCAATCACAATACTCATTGAGGATACGTGAGTTAATAAAAATTAAATCAAGAAGTTATAAACGCACAGTGGTCTCAATACGCATCACCAAGCACTGGTTATAAAGAAAAGATTGGATATGGAAATAGTATGGGACACTTATGAAGAAGATAGACAAAAAAAAAATATATACAAAACTAGATGACAGAGAGTTACTATTATTTCTACCCCTCAGGGATGAGGAAAATTATAGCATACAAGACATTGGAACATAATTCTAAAGATAAAAGTAAATATCCTAGTACACTTTGTCCAATAGGGGTTGATATATCTTCAAAAAAATTTCCTACAGATCAATTTTCTTCTTAAGAAATGAAGGGAGGTCCCTCATATCATAGCCCAAGTGTCATATCCCAAATTTAGGATTGTAACTGCAACTAAGGAATAAAAGTCTAAAACAAGCCTCATCGGTATTCTCAGAATTCAACCAACCAACCAATACAATTTAGATAACTGAATATCCCCAACAACAAACATCCATAATTTAAATAATAAAAAACAATCACCACCAAATATTTATTGAAGTCTCATACTATTCATAAGACTATGAAAATGAAAGAATACTCATCATGCTAATGAAATAACTATGGAGAAATTCTAAGAATTCAAAGGAAAATACCATAATCAATAATAAGATAATTTTTCACATGAAAAAATTGCAGCGCCCATCAAAAAGTGTCAAATCAAAGCTCTAGTTAACAAACTCCTAGCCTACGCCACCTATAATCTTTGTAAAAAGAATATAGCGAGAAGTAAGACACTATCGTATTGAATAATAACACCTAATCACAATCTTTTGAACGAGAATAAGTCAGGAAAACATGACGTTATAATACACTGAAATTATCATCAGGTAAAGTGCACTTTTAGAAAGAAATAATAGTAAAAATTTTGTCTATTTTATTTTAGACTAAATCATTCAATCATTTGAAACTAACCTTAAAAAGATTATAGGCGTATCATAACTCGTGTTTGGGAGGTTTGCAATGATGAATCATGTAATCAACGTATCTTCCTACCGTAAGAGGTAGCCAATAACCATAGACCTATTGTAAAAGAGTATCTATAATAGTATGCTGGTTCTACTTTTTTGCTAGTGAGGACTATATCAGTAATCATTAAATATAAGGTACAACAGACTAAAAAGAAACTGTTGTTAGCAATAGGATCCATCAAGGTCTACTCCCAAACTATACTTGTCTTTATAACTAGTATTCACTTGTAAGAAATATTTCAAATAATACAGTGCATTTTATTTCTTATTAAAGCATATCATCTATTAAAATTTGACAAAACATTTGTCAAAATAAATACTTCTAAATTAAGCATAAGAATCATTTATTTTAATAGTAATCATATGTCAAGTAACCCCATAACCTGTCTTATAACAGTAAGATGTTTAAAAATACTAGTAATACCTCATATCAATGTTCCAATGACACATAAAGTAAAGGACTTCTCCATATGTAATTAAGAGCATTTGGTAACACAATTGCTTTTAAATCATGTATAAATCATTCATGTTATGAAAATACAAATTATAGTAAGATTACTGCTCACAATACTCTAGTCAAAATAAAAAAATTCTCACCTCGAGTGATCCTTATGACCCTCTTCGGTCAATCTATAATCATTTCATATCAATATGTGTAAACACTTTGGTTAGGTTAATTTGTAACTAATTTGAAAGATCCAACCCTCATGGTTTGATATTTGAATCTAAGTTTGTCATATTATCTCTATTAATGCTATGTGAAACTTAATTAATCAATAATCTATCAAGTCCAACCTTTTCATATAATATATTTCTCCAATTCTTTTAGCAAAAAGGTACCTAAATCGACGTTTAATTTTGAAACCAATTAACGGTACTTCCCTTCGTACTTATGGGGTATTAATTTTAATACACAAAGAAAATAGATAAACTAGAGAAAAAAAGAATTTACCTCGGGGTTCAATAGAAAACTCCAATAAATTCTCCTCTCTCTTTTTTCTTTGGACGGAACGTTCTTCTTTCCTCAGACCCCTTTTCTATCTTCTCTTCCTCTCTCTATCTATAAATTGGATGACCTACTATCCCAAACAAAGGAAACTCGGAAATATACTAAACTGAAGAGTCGTCGGGTTAGACTTATGATTATTTTTTTTCCTTTGAAAGCAGTCGTTGGGAAGTGGGAAATCAAAGTTCCTAACCCATTAACTTTTTTTTTCATCACCAGATGGGCTTCAACTCCTTTTCATTCTTTAAAACACCTATTTCTTCCTTCTATTCAAATAATATTTTATTTTTTATGGCTAAAAGATTCATTTGCCCTTTGTAAATATGGGGCGTTATATTCTCCCCATCATATGAAATTAGGTCCCTGAATCTAAAACAAGTGTATACTTATAGATTAAAACAAGTGATTATACTTGATTCCCATGTCATTCTCTAACTCCCAAGTAGTTTCTTCAAATGTGTGGTTCCTCCATAAGACTTTCACGAATGCAATTTCTTACATCTATGTCATAATAGGCATTGGTTCCTGCTCATATGGTAATTTCTCATCAAGTTGTATAGTTGGTGCTTCGAGCACACTAGTAGAGTTTGACAAATTTCCTTAGCATGGAGACATGGAACACTGGATGGATGAAAAACATCCTATGTGGAATTCCTAAATGACATACCACTCCTTCTATATGGTCAAGCATCTTATATGTTCCTATATATCGTGACTTAATTTACCTATTTTTTCGAATCACATCACACCTTTTATAGAATAGACTTGCAAGAAAACTTTATCCCCAACAGTGAACACAAAAATCTTCTTCTTTTATCTGTAAAGTTTTTTTGTTTTCTGTGAGATGTATGAAACCTCTATCTAATCAATTGTACCTCACCAATAGCTTCTTGCACCTAGTCTGGTCCTATACCTTAGCCTCTCCGACTTTAAATCACCCGATAGAGGGGCAATATCACATACTGAACAAAGCTTTATATGGAGCTATTGGATGTTTGACTAATAGCTATT
>JBDJHY010000087.1:13260507-13278465 GCA_039654485.1 Withania somnifera
GAAATCATAGTAAACACGCTCGAAATTGAATTTTGACAATTCTGTTAGCTCTAGAATACAGTTCGTGTCCTGGGCTTTTCGTTTAGAGTTTGGGTTGTTTTATGAAAATTCAGTCATCTAAAGCTTATTTCGAATTCTAGGTGGCCTTTTGGTGATCAGAGCATCAAATCAGAATTCCAATGACTCCATCAGCTCTAGAATGTCAATTTTGGGCTAGATGAGTCATTGGTTCACTTTCCGAGGTGTCTGGGCTCATTTTGAGTCTGTTTGTTAAAAGTCCAAAATTGGCTCCTTTTGATCCTTTTGAGTTTAGGTCCTTTTCACTCAAACAACCTTGGTTGGTTATTTCATCGATTTCATTGGTTCTGTAGTGTGTTTTCTAATGCACTCTTGGTTTGCTAAAATTAGACTCTATATGCTCGTTTTAGGGCCCTCGGATAATTTTATTTTTTTTAGTTTAGTTGCATGTTGCAGATCGCCCCAACGACCCATGGGTCACCCCTGTAACCAGGGCTTCACCTTTGTAAGGCTTCCCCAATGAGCATCCTTTTGCCCTGGCGAGGTCGCCCCAACGGCCAAAATAATCTTTATAAAGGGGTTCATCCCTTTTATTTTTTAGCTGTTGGTTTCCTCAAATGTTTCTATAACCAGGCCTTAGGAGCTAGTTTTTGAGTGTTTTGAGCTGAGGAAGGTAGGGAGTTGTGTGTGATTTTGTGTGAGTTCGTGGAGCAAGTTTTCTTGGGTATTTCTCGTTCTTTCTGCCTTTTTTAGCTTATGTAAAATGTTTCTATTTCTTTACTTTAAACCTGGTTTTTTTCCTGGATTCCTTATCACCTTAAGCTCAATTTTGGACCACGAGTCCCCCGAGCTGAGGGCTTCTCGCTGGTATTTTTAGTTTAATTTTTTATGGTGTGGGGATCATTTTTTTACCCGGGTTGTTTATTGCAAAATTGGTCTCATTTTTCATGTTTTGATCCCTAGATTCGTAATTGTATAGTTTAGGGTAACTTTGGTTGTGTTGAAGCTTCTGACTCACGGTGCGCATATTTCGAGAACTTTCACCGGTACCCAGGTAAGCTAGGTTTATTTATGTGCATTGTAGACTGGGCTATTATTTTTTGCTTGTTATATAGCCAGTAGTGTGGGTTGGGCTTTAGGTTGATCATTGTATTTTTAGCTAATACCCCTTTTAGATTTTGGGGGACCGTGAAAGGGCATAGAGGGTGAAGGGTTGTATGCTCGGGTCCTGTCCTCACCGCGTGGGGGCCATATACCTTGGGGACTATTTTAGTTATCGCGTGATGAGTGTGGTGAGATGAGTTCTTAGCTGGTGGACTTTGGTAGATCCTAGACTCCAGTTACTTTTTGTTTTGTTATTATCATTATTGTTATTGCTATATTATGTTGGGGGCACCTGTATATTATTATTTGGGATGAGTTTGGCATTAACGTGGCGTGGACCCTGAGTTTGGCACTTATGGGGCACAGATCCTACATTTGATTAGAGGTGCAGTCCTGCGGGGCGCGGTCCCTGAGTTTGGTACTGATGGGGGGCGGACCCTCTATTTGATTAGAGATGCGGACCCTGAGTATTGTCACTGATGGGGCGAGGCCCTAAGATTGGCACTGTTTGGGCGAGGCCCTGAGTTTGGCACTATTTGGGCGAGGCCCCGAGATTGGCACTTATTGGGAGGATGGTATTGGCAATATATGATACTGCTCTATTATACTTTCTTACACCCCGTGTATTACCTTCGTATTGTTTGTGCTCATTGGTCTTAAGGGGGAAGTTACAGTGAGTTTTGTTGTGTTGTTTGTACTTACCGATAGTATGGGATGCCAGATAGGTTTTATGTGTTTACTTTCTGTTCCTTACTTAGTTGTATCCCTCTGTTCAATCCTTTATTCGTAGTGCATACGTATATATCCTTATTGTTTGTTGGGTCTAGGCTTAGTTGGAGCACAGGTACATTCCTTACTTGGATTTTGGGTTTTCGGGTACTGGCCACTATAGATCGTGTTCACCATATTTTAGTTACTGTAGATATGTACTTACACTTTCGGTATTTTACCTTTCTGCATATTTATTAATTTTCTTGCTTTCCTACTATTATTGACCTGTTTTACTTCCTTGCTTTTATTACTTGTATTTTATTTTAGCCCAGTTGGCCGATGATGCCTACTGGGTACCTTGTTTTGTGCTCATGCTACACTTATGTACCATTTTCGTGGTGTAGGTACCACCAGGGGTTATCGACGATGTCATGATCATGCGGAGTAGATATTGCTGGTTGCAAAGATTACGATGAGCTTTGTTGTCCGAGCCGATCATAATTTACTTGATGTCAACCTACTTTATTTTGTCTATGGTAGGCCCTGTGTTGTATTACTTTTGTAGGAATTGCTTTGTATTTCTATCTTTCGGATATTCTGTATAGTAGTTCCACATGCCACTGACACTAGGTTTTGGGATTTGAGTTGTGTATGCATTTCATCTGCTTCCGTTCTTTTATGTTTCTGTTTATCCTTTTCCACTTTGCTGGATGATTCAAGTGTTTATATCCCATTGCGCGTAGCTCCAGTTCTTGTTCTACCAGTTGAGGCCTAGCCTTTTATAGTGCATTGTAATGCTTTGGGCGTCGGTCTGGATTGTGTTCTGATGCAGCAGGGACAAGTTATATCATATATATCAAGATAGTTGAAGGAACACGAGCGCAACGACCCCACCCATAATTTGGAGTTGGCAGCGGCAGTTTTCGCACTTATGATCTGGAGGCACTACTTGTATGGAGTCCACTGCGAGGTATTCACGGATTACCACAGCTTACAGTACATTTTGAGTCATGAGGAGCTTAACTTGAGGCAACGGAGATGGGTTTCCTGAAGGGCTATGATTTGACTATTCTCTACCATCAATCGAAGGTTTATCACTCAAATATATTGCTACTAAGGATCAATTTATTGATATTCTCGTGCAACATTAGTATTTGGATGTCTTTAGCATCTTTGTATCATAATTAGCTTGAGGGAAATGTTGAAAATCAAAATATCAAAGATTGTTAGTGAGATATCCATAAACATTCAAATTGTACTCATCCAAACAAGTTTTGAATATACATTTTTTTCATATACAATTTTCTCCTTTATTTCCTTCCCTTTTGGGGTTTGAGGGGAGAGGATTCATACCTTTCAATTTTCTGAGTTACATCAAATAAATTTTCATTTGAAATGTTTGATATTAAATGAATTACAAATATTGTGCCATAATTGAAATTTGGTGATTTCTAATATTATTGTGCTTAATATCATGCTTAAAATTAAATTGATTATTATGTGTGTTTTATATCTGAACCTAATTACACAATTTCATGTAATATAATTTATTTAATTTTCATATTTGATATGCTCTTAAATATTAGTTTGCTTTTTGAGTCACTCCTTGACCCTTTTTCGTAATAATATTCTGTTGTTTTGATTTTCATGATAATATGAAAATCTAAAATTTTGATTAACATTTTATAAATATAGTTATAAAAAATTAAGATATTATGTATCTTAATAATAACATCTAAATAGAGATTCAAGTTAGATGATTTGACTTTTATTATTCAAATATTTTACTATCTTTTAGAATCAAAGAAAATATTAAAATTATCATCAAAGATCGTGGTTAAGTGATAAATATTCTTTGAGAAAAGATCAAAAATATACTCAAACTATTTGAAATGGACCAAATTCATTTATTTTTGGGCTCAAAATTACCCCTCTGGTCCAATTATTAGCTCACAATTGTCCTTCGAGCTGCCCATGTGGAAAAAAATTATGATGTGGTCCCTCAAGATCATGAGGTCAACGTGTATAAAATGATACGTGGATGCACAACTAATATAAACCCATTCAAATTATAACTCGTCCTCCTTAACACCCTACCTGACCCAACTCCAAATTAAAAGAGGACAACCTGCGTTGAAGGTTTCTTCATCTGCATTAAAGACTTCCTCCACCTTGACACTTCTAAGATTTCATGGACTGACCCACATCAAAGATTTCTTCATCTAAGTTTTAAGAAACAACTTCTGTTCACGTAGCATAACAAATTCTTTAAGGATTGAAAACAAAGACATGGTGATATAACTTCCTAACATCAATAAAAAAAAATCATAAATAATGTCAGAAGTGAAAAAAAAAAACTTCAATTTTTCAGTGTTTCTCTTTTTGGATAATGAAGTAATTGGTAAGTGAGAGTTCTGATACTTAAAATCATCTCTTGCTCTAGTGATAAATCAAAAGATCGAATAAGCCACCATTATATTTCATAAAAACATTTACAAAAGATGGTAGCCATGGGTAATTCACTCTTGTATGATTAGGAATGAGCATAGAATAACCTATTTAGAAAAAATTGCATGAGCACAAAATTGTCAACAAACAGATGATACTACAAATATTAAAAGAAGAAAAAGACCAAATTATTTATTAAAAAACTGGTACTTCAAAAGCAAATAAAGAAACCTTGAATGCAGTTATGCAGTCAGTCTATGGAAGCTTAGAAGTGTCGGGCAGAAACCTTCAACACTGTCTGTCCTATTTTAATTTGGATTTGGATGGGGTATTAAGTGGAGTGAGTTATAATTTGGGTGAATTTATATTAGTTGTACATTGACGTGTTTTTTTTATACACGATAAAGAGGGGCCATGCAGAATATTTTGCCACATGGGCAACCTAATGGAACTTCGTTACGGGTAAGGTAATTGTGAGCTAATACTTGAATGAATGAGAGGGGTAACTTTGAGTCTATAAATAAATGGATGATATATTTGATCTATTATTAATAATTTGAGTGTATTTTTAACTTTTTCAGATATTCTTTCATTTTTAATTAGAAACATTATATTCAAATTAAGTATGTAAAAAACCCTTTTTTTTTAAAGTAAGAATTTTTGCACAAAATTAAATTAATTAAACTTTAAACGTCCTTGTAGAAAGAGCTTCATCTTCAAAATAAGATTTTTGCAAATCAAATTAATTAGCCTTCAACTGTTTATATAAAAAATACTTTATCTTCAAAGTGAAATTTTCAACAATCCTTATATAAAATGCTTTATTTTTATAATAAATATTTTAAACATACTTCGATAAAGCAATGTAATATTTTTCAGACTTCAAAATGCATATCAAACATAAACGAAAACTAAAATTGAAACATCAGACAACCGTCATTTAGAATTGGTTCAGAAAACTGTATTCTAACCCAAATCCGCAATATTTCTAACTGGAGACACCGACATTACCCGGTCAATCCTAATAGCAGAGAATAAACAGTTCCGTCAATTTCCAGTCAAAACAGTGAAACTGCAGTGAAGAAACTACATAAAAAGCTCTTAGTTTTCAAAATTTAAAATAACGCTCCAGGACAAGAGTGTAAGACCCATTTCTCTCTCTCTCTCTCTCTCTCTCTGCCATTTTCAGACTTAAAAACCTAATTACACATACTCAGGTGAAGTTAATTTTTCCACTTTTATGTTTATTTTTTGTATCATTTCTCTGTATGAATTATTTATATGTTAATTATTTGTTCAACTTTTATATTTTTTGTTGAAATGCTGTGTTTTTTTTATATAAATGTTTTTGAGTTGTTTGGATTAAAGGGTTTATTTGGTATGATTATGGTGAAATGCTTGTTGCCTGCCTGAGGACCTAATGTTTTTATAATGGTGAGATTTTTTTTTTTTTTTTTTGTGGAATTTTGGTTTTCTTTTCTGTAGAGATTTAGGGGATTAGGGTTTTCTTTGTACTTTCTTTGCTATTGACAGTGTTTTGTTGCTATTCTATTTTGAAATTTTACCTTTATAGAGTATTTTGATAGAGGTTAATTTAGTGTCAGAGTAGTGAATTGGATTATGTTTTGTTGATTGACTGAGAAATTAGAATTTTTTTTGATGGACCTTGTTGGGATTCTTTTTTAATTTTGGTGGATTTTTTTGTTTCTTTGCTGTAGAGATTTACGGATAGGGGTTTTTTTTGGGGTAGAAGTGTTTGATGAAGTAAAAATGTATGTTTTTTCTTGACATGGTGTTTATTTTCTTTTCAATTCACAGTGTTTTGTTGATATTCAGTTTTGAAATTTTATCTTTTTACTAGTATTTTGAATTTAATTTATTGTCAGAGTAGTAAAATGGATTATGTTTTATTGATTGACAGAGAAATTAGAAATATCATATGGTGCAAAGCGGGTTTTTGCAGTGGAAATTTACTTCTGTTTGCTCTAAAGAGTGTGGAATAAGGGTTTTGGTTGATTGGCCAAGGAGGCCGAATGGCTGGTGAAGATAAAGGAAACAGTGATGGTGCTAATGTTGTACCAGGTTTGTTGACTGAAAATGGTGATACAAACCTCACTGGGTCATCAGGTGCTGTTTGTCGGACCTACAAAAGGCGGAAGCGTACGAGAGTGGTAGACGATGGCCTTGTGCTGGGGCACTCTGCTGGTCAAACTATTAACAAGGTCTGATGATCTTTATATAAACCTTGAAATGACTTTCTTATCTTCCGTTTGTTAGTTTTTTCCTATGCATAATGCTTCTTCTCTATCCTTCATTGAATGATATGGAATAACCAGTTTTGAATCTAATGATGTAATTTGATTGGTATGCCCCAACTAGTACTGTATAATATGTTTATCTTGTTTACTCTTGTTTGCTCTTTGCAATCATCTCTATATGAGATGGTGAGTCTTTTTTTTTTAAATCTTGGTTCACTTTCTAAACTTAGGTGCGTACAGAGTTACGTGGAAGAAAAATACTAATATAGAAAACCTATCTTTTTTCTCTTATCAATAAAGAATTTCTTCTACTCAATATGAAGGGCACCCATGAGAAGCTTCTTGAGATGGGAGGTCAGGTCAAAGAAAGAACAAAAATATATAGAATCAGGTAGATATAAAGCATTATATCCAGTGGAGGATGGTTTTTTGCAAACATAAAAGAAATAACAATAAGTTTGAAACTACATTGATGTATATTGTCTCTTGTTACTCCATGCTAATAATTCAGTATCATTGTTATGGTTGGTGTCTCAACATAAAGTTACTGCTGTCTTCCAGGCCTGTTTGTAAACACCCTTTATCTCTCTGAGGTCAATGACATATAACAACGACGAAAAGATTTACTAGAACAGAAGTATAGACCATTTGTTCCTAGATGTTAAGAGATGTTGTTCATAAGCATAATCCAGGAAATACAATTTCATACATCATTTATATTTTGAAAATAGGCAGAATAGAATATGGTTTTATCTTTCTAGGTTGATTCTTTTGTCATTAAATGTACAAGTAATTTTTCTTCTATGTTTCTAGTCCTAGAACCGATATCAAGCTTGAAATATGATAATACCATCATCTTATTAGCACCGAATTCTACCAAGTTCCCATCTGGAGATCCGTCGTGGAAGGCATCATACAATGAACTCTTAAGTAAAAGGTTAAGCTCTAGTTATGCTATCTGTAATGTGCTGCGTCAAAGAAAACCCTATTGTCTCTTTTCTCTTTACACAAGAAACAACCTCTTAATAATTTTTCTCCACTAATTACTTGATACATAAAGAAAGCTACTAGAGCACAAGTGAAGCCACAACAACAACAATAAACCCAGTATATTTCCACAAGTGAAGCCACCTTCCATGAATTTCTTATGATTCCCAATGGTAGAAAGGTTTCTACTCAATCAGGCAAATGCCAGTTTAAATAGATCTAATAAATCCATGATACTGTGCCCCCTGTCTTCTTACATTCCCTTCTCCCCAACTCATTTGTTTGACTAAGTAAATACTAAACCCTATGCACTTTCTCCCCAACACATTTTCATATCAAATAATTTCGATGTTGCCCAGGAAGGCACTTAGTTGCTTAGATTAAAGTAACCAGAGGTGGATGCAACATTACGTTACATAGTTCATCTGAACTCAGTATCAACGTAAAAGTCAAATATATATGGAAGGTTCGTTGGAATTGCAACAAATAGTAGATTTGAACCCATAACTTACTAATTTAATGGGTTCAATACTATGAACCTTAAAGGTTGAACCTATGACGTGTAAATCTTAGATCTGCCTCTGATTAAGTAGCTTGTTTTCTTTTCACTTCATTTAGCTGATGCCACCTTTGACTTTTTTTTTATTTGTTTTTGGAACTGGTAAATTTTCCAGACCCCAAATTTGTAGGAATATACGGGGTTTGTTGTTGTTGAAATTGGTAAATTTGTATTCCTCTACAATCAGGTGTATGCTGGCCACCCCAAAAAAAAAAATTTACCACAAAGATCCTATGAAATCCACTAACTGAATTTCTTCTTCTATACAATTTTTCTACACCAAAAACCTAAAGAAGTTATGACCTTTCACTTGATCTTCTGAATGAAGTTTACCTTGCCTTCAAAAATCCTCTAATTTCTTTCCTTCCATATGTTTACCAAATGCATCCAAGTACAGTTTTCCTCCAAACTTTTTTTCCCTTACATATGTTCACCATCCGGTTTTCCACCAGATCTTTTGGCTCTTACTGCCTCCCCTCCAAATCCAACAACTTAAGAGATTTGCAGTGTGCTCTGACATAGACTAGTTCACATTTGTCAGACAAATAAATATTGCCCATACTTGTTCTGTGACTCCCCAATGTAGGAAAAGATGTCCGTTAGACTCTAAAGCCACCTTTTATAATGAACACCTTGAAGCAATGTATGTACCCTTTTTTCACAATGCTTCATGAGTCAAATCTGCTCTTCTAGCTACAAGCTATGTGGAGCACTTGACATTAGTAGTTGCTACACTTCTCCAACCGAATCCCAAGGTTCCCCCCCCCCCCCCACCCCGCCCTCTGCTTAAGATAGCCCCATATAATAGAGTTTATTCACTGAAATAATCCATCTGGATGATGTTTCCATACATATTCCAGATTGATTGCAAGGAGACCGCCAATTGTTGTCTACAGTTATGCAGCCTTTTCTATTTCCCAATTGTTTAGCAATCTCCTAAATCCAAATTCCAACCAGGGGGAGACCATATCTCCTCAACTCTAATTTCTGGGTTGGTACAACTGGAGAATAAACCAGGAAACATGTCCTGCAAAGCCCCTTGACCACTCCAATTCATCTTCCAGAATAAATCTTTTCACCCCCTGCCCACATTGTAGCTGGAATTAGTCTACAGTGCCAGCCAGAAACATCTTGTGGTCCTCCACATTCCTACTCCAAGTGTCTGTCACTGTATCTGTACACCACTACACCTTGGTCATATTTGTGTTTTTTCACTTCTTTCCACGATGCCTGATCCTCCTGGTTGTATTTAAATGACCATTTCATGACTAGGCTTTTATTCTGTAATTTCCGATTTTTAACCACCACCTTGACTCTTGAGATTTGTGATTTTTTTTTGTAGGACAATGTAAGGTTTATTAAAAATGTACCGGGATGGTACTAAAAAGATACAAATGACCGGAAGGGGATGGCCATGACATCCTGCTTCCTAGTAAGTCAAGGAAGTCCATGTATTAACTAAGATTATCCAGCATACAACTTAGTCCAAAACTACAAGTTATGGAGACATTTCTCTTTGATTCTAGAGACATGGATTTTCTGGCCCTTAAAACATGTCCTGATCTTTTTTTTTAAGTGCCTCATATGCGTCATTTGGCATTTCTTTTTGTGATTCTTTAGTTTCGCTTCTTGTTTTCATTGTTGTCCTTTTATATTAGAACTTTACTTTCTGGTCATGCTTTCTGCAATTTTGGCACGTAAATATGTTCTTTGTGAATATTATATGATAAAATTTTAAATTGGAGTATGTGAGTTATGCTGTCAGTCTAATAGCAATCGTTACGATACAAACTTTTATTTGAAAGAATATGTTGTACAACAACAACATACCCAGTATATTCCCACAACGTAGGGTCTAGATAGGGCAGAGTACGCAGTCCATACCACTACCTGTGATCAGATAGATAGAGAGACTGTTTCTGGAAAACACTCGGCTCAAGACAATCTATAGAACCAAATTCGAAAATCATATATATTTTTATCATTTTCAGACATTGTTGAAATGTGTTGTGGAGGCTCCAACTAGTTATCCTAGATGTTAAAAAGTTTAAAGACTGGATAGACGAATGAAAATGCATCCACGAAGCAGAACTATTAGGATGATTCAATTATATTCCGATTCTACCAAAAAACTACGGAACGGATGCAGAAACAAAGAAGCTAGTTTCCTTGAGCATTCCCTTTTAATACACCTATAAGTTGAAGGTTCTCCACTGGTTGTAACACACTTCCCTAAAAACGTTCACGACTTTTATGGTTCTTACCAAAATTTCGTAATGAAGGCTAAAGAGGAAACATGTTGATACTCAAGCATTGTAGTATAATGGCAACATGTTGAAAGAAAATGTTGTAAAAAGTAAGAAATGCACTGCAGTTTTTGGATTATTTCTGTCTTATGCCGGGAGTATATCGGAAACAAACTCTCTACCTCAGTGGTATGGACTGCGTACACTCTACCCTCCTAAACCCCATTTTGTGGAAATATATTGGGTTTATTGTTGTTGTTGATGTACTTCTTTCTTTTAAGGAGAGCTCATGAGCCTAGTGAATTATCCCGATTCTTCAAAAATGCTATTTGTTGGCTGGTTTTTGCTTAGAGAGCCTAGTATTTTCGCTACCTACAATACACGTTGTTCAGGGCTTAAACCACGCACTTGACAACGTCACAGTCGCTCCTAAGTGATGCACTTCCAATTAAGAAATCCCGTCCTTTAAGAGCTTTGTGGTGATTTTCATCTTGTTTCTTCATTCCTCCTGTTTTTCTTTGTCCATTTGTACTATACTTCTCTTGTTCTTTGATATATAACTGGTTTGCTTGATTTTATGCAGTCAATGAATGAACTACTAGATACAGCTCTTAACAAAAGCTCTCGCGTGCAAGCTAGTGTAGCTCATATGAAACCACAGGGTCTTCTGAATAATTCCAGTAATTGGCTTGTTAAAAATTGGAAGGGTGCTGCTCTGGAACAGATGTTTCAATCGTTAGAGAGTGATGGTGGCCTGAAAGGATGTATTCAAGAGGCACTGGCATCACATTCAGAAGCGAGTTGTGCTGTTGAAGCTGAGGTATTTCTATTGCAAGTATCTGGATAATCTAATATGCAATAATGAATCACTATTTCCGTTGTTTTTAACTGTTCTTTGACAGCTTGTTGCTTGTTTTTTCAGGAATCTGAAAAATGTTGTGAAGATGGGAACAGAGGTTTTCTGCCATCACAGTCTGTATCTCAAGGAGTCCAGAGTGGAACAAAGTCAGTGCCTAATGGATCAGTGGATGAGCCAAAAAGTCACACAGTGACAGAGCTCTGTCAGAACATGTTTCTTGATATTGTCAAATCAAAAAAGTTTGCTCAACTATGTTATGTGCTCTTTGAAAAATTTGAAGGACTGAAGGCTGACAAATTTTTTGATATTGCTCTTATTCACTCAAGGATGAAAGATGGATCTTATGAGGGCTCATCCCTCCTTTTTCACTCAGATATTCAGCAGGTACTTTTTTTATCTTCTGTTTGCACTTTAGATTCAGGAAAGCAGTTATGCCATGCATTACATGGGCTTAGTTAACAATCTTGCAAGGATCTATTGAGTTCTTGCATTATGGTTCTGCTGTGATGTACTTAATCCTTCTTTCATCCTCTCTGCTTAGTTTCTCATTTTCTGGGTCTTATATAATGAACTCTCAGCCTGGGAGTAGCTCTAAGATACCTGTTAAAGCATTTATTCGTTGTTTGCTTTAACTCGTGCATGTGTTAAGTTTTATAAATCTTCATATTGCATTTTGAAACTGGACTGAATTTAACTGTTTTGACTTCTCGGGATGGTAGTTGATTTGGTAAGAATACTAAAATCTGGTATCTTTTATTCAAAGCCTCACTGCAATTCTTCATGGTTTTTCCATGGTCTAGAGCCCTCCTGTCTCAATTCCTAGGTACTCTTAAAGGATTGATACAAATCTGTTACTGATTCCATAAGTCGTGCTTTTATGCTGCATTAACTTCATATATTGATGCATACAGCTAGCATATCCAGGAACCCTTTTTCCTGGTTAACAGTATCTTCTATTAATAACCAGAAAATATGTACAATTACAGGGCTGAGCAGTCATGGACTAACTGCTCTCACAATCACCCTATCTTCTAATCTGCTACAAGCTATCTAGACAACTAACCTAGCAGAATAGGAAAGAACAATCTGAGCTAAAACATTGCAAGTAACCACTACACGATGTGTAAGTGTTTTTTAAGTGCTGAAGTGCAGTCTGCCACTTTGCATTTATGTGACCTCTGGTTTGTATATGCGACATCTCTTTCAACACCTTGTTAGCTTCTAATCTTCTACTCTGTTATCTGATCTTGTTTCTCTCTCCATATAACAGTAATCAGTATAGCAAAAACTCACCTTGAAATCTCAGCAGTCCTGCTCTTTGTTTAGCTAGCTTACATGCCCTATTCACCTCTGACCTCCAGTCTTGTCTTGAACTCTGAAATCCCAACCATATGCAGAGTGTTTGCCAAAGAGACCTTGTCATATGGCATTCAAAGAATAGGTGATTGAAAGCCTCTAAAGTCGATGCACAGAAAGCACAATCAGGTGGAACTTGAATTCCAAAGTTTAGCAATCTATCCACAGTTGCTAATCTTTGTTGAACAGCTATCCATAGAATAAACTTGAATCTGGGATGGATTCTGGGCTGCAAACTGCAAAGTAAGTCTCTTCCATTCAACTCTGGGATACAGACTACATCTTCTGTATGGATAGCCTTCACCTTTATGCACAGCAGCAAAAAGACAAGCCTGATGAACCCTGGCCTGTTTTCCTTGTAATAGTAACTCCATGGATCCCAGTATTTTCCCCACTACTCGAGATGCATTTTGAGGTACTTGGACTGTTTTTAATTTCCCAGCTTATATTAAAGTAACTATGGATCCATTGAATCCATAAGCAGTCCTTCCTTGCCACATCCCATAGCTGCGTGAGTATAGCAGCTGTATTCCAGAGACAGAGATTGATCACATTGCGGCCACTGGGTCCAGCAGTAAGGGGTTTGCATATTGTATCCCATGAAACCAAGGCTTTCTATGAGATCGTGATTGATCTGGTCCGTAGGGAAGTCCTAGAAATTTGAATAATAGCCTTCATCACTTTTTTAGGAATTAGAAAGATCTGTGCCCAATAAGCTTGCACACCACAGAGGACTGACTTTCATCAGTTGCAATCTGCCTGCATAAGACAACAGCTTCACAGACCAACAAGTAACTCTAGCAGGTCAAAGGCAGGTAGTGATTACTGATTAATGCTCAGCTTCTTTGATGCCAGAGGGACTCCTAAATACCAGAATGGTAGAACAGCTTCAGCAAATCCCCATTCATTCAAAATCTCCTGCTTAGTATAACCAGCTACTCCAGCTATATATAAAAAACTCTTGTCTATATTGGCATAGAAACCAGAGGCTTTGGAAGTTTTAGAAAAGCATCATTCGACAGTCTTACAGAGATGAGATGAGAGCAGCCCCACAATATATCAGAAGATCATCTGCAGAGCAGATATGTATGCTATCCTGCTTCCTACATCTGGGTTAAAGTTAAATTCACCATTTAGTGAGAGTTGACTCAGCTCTCTGCTTAATAACTCCATTGCTAAGACAAATAGGTAAAGGAATAGAGCAGTAAATCCCCTATTCAGTATCAAAGAGCAGGATGCAGTAAACGCAAACCATAATCCACTTGATAAATTTTGAAGAGAAACCCAAATCCACCAATAAATTGTGTAGGAAACCCCACTCTGAGATATCGTAAGCTTTCATTAGGTACACTTTGAGGACACACCTAGGGGATATCCACTTCCTAGAATAGCATTTTAGTATTTCGTGACTGAAAAGAATGTCTTCAATGATACTCCTCTCCTCAATCAAAGTAGACCGGGAGCGACCAACAAGTCCAGCAATAACTGTTTTAAACCTCCCAGCTAAGCCCTTGGAAATGATCTTATTTAATGTAGTACAACATGCAATAGGTCTTTAGTCCTTGACCTTAGTGGAGGATGGAATTTTAGGAATTAAAGTAATAGCGGTGGTATTAATAGTAGGACAGAGGATATCAGTTTGAAAAGGCTGCTTCACTGCTCACTTTACACAACCTCGCAGTTCTTAGTGAAGAACGGGGCTTTCTCCTTAGGTGTAGTCTTGATAGCAGCAAGAATCTCCTCGTCGGTTACCTCCTGTATCAACTCTCTCTGTTGTTGCACTGATAGGCAAGTTCCTGCCTTAACTACCATAGAGTTTAGGCAAGGTAATTCTTTAGCAGTCCCCATCAAACCAGTGAAGAGAAATAGATTCATGTTCGACCTTCTTTGGATCAGTAAGCTTTACATCAGCTTAATGTATATTGAGGTAATCTCATTATGACTGGGACTAATCTTCAATTGGGCATGAAAGCACTTGAAATTTGAATCACTCCACCCAATCCAAGTAGCCCTGGAATTTGAATGACCACACTTGATCCATGTACCTGTGGCCTTAAAATTGACTGCTTCTGTATATTACTCCATTTCATAAATTCCCATAACAAATGTTTCTCTTGATCATACAACTGTTGACATAACAATTGCCCTTGAAGCTGTTCTGTATGATTTTTCAAGTTTCTCCTAACTAAGCATACCTTCTGATTGTAAGAAGCCATGTACCCATTGATATCTTTCTAGTGTGCCTTGAGCTTCTTCAATTTCCACCATATGTTCTTCATAGAGTGCTCACCCTCATCCTGTGCCCACACATGCTGAGGAATGGTGTTGAAATCAGGATGATCCATGACATTGGAGTAGAACCTGAAAGGTTTTGGATCTAGATTGACCTGTTGGCAGCATTTAACAGTAATAGGAGGATGATCAGAAACTTAAAGATTCAAAAAATTTGCTTCCACATGTCCAAACTGCTGAATCGACCGATAGTGTCCCAAAGCCGAGTCAATTTTACTAATATAATACACCCTATTATCAACATCCTGTTTAGTACACCAGGTATAATGCCACCCTTTACACCTGATCGATGTAAGCTGCATAGTGTCGATCATCATACCTTTGAATACCTGGATTTCAATTTGAGTTACAGCGATCCTATTTCGTCTTCTGGTCTTGAGGACATATTGAAGTTCCCACAAAGAACCCCAGGTATTTATTGCTGCAAGTTGACATGTTTGAGTTCATTCCACAATCAGGTCAAGTTCATTTTACAATATCTCCATGTGTTGGCATTCATTCATAGCCTAGACAACTCTAAGATTGTAACCTGTGTACCTGATCCTCAACTAAACAGTGTATAAAATAGTCCCTTAACCAACAATACTGAGATTGAGGTGAGATTTCCAAAGAAGCCAAATTCTCCCATTTGGAGCTCCAGTATAGGTGTGACAGACATTCCAACCTTGAGCCACTTTTTTCAGTATCCTTTGTGCTCTTGGTTCCTTCATCTTAATTTCAAGACAGCCAAACACCTCAACTTTATTCTTAGCAAGAAAGAGCTTTGCCTCTTTTTGCTTATGGGGCGTGGTTAGGGCTCCCTTATGTTCCATGTAGAAATGGTCACGGAGGGTTGAATGGCATAGAGTTGCCAGCACTATCAGTAGCTCGTGTTGCCTCATTTCAGTATTTCTTCCCAGGGTGTGTTCAGCCACAATCTGTTTGCCATCCCTCTGAGGTGGTTGTGCTGCATTCAATCCAGGAACTCTATTGTGCATTGAACACACTTAATGGAAATTTTTATAAAAACGTAAGATTACAAATATTGCATGCCAACTGTATAGAAGGTTGATCTAAGTTTTCAGTTTCATCTGTTACGTGTTTTGCTTAGTTATTATGTACCATTATTACTTCATTAAAGTATTGCATGCATGCCATTGTGATAGTTATAAGTAGGTGCTTTATGATTGCACACTTAGGTATTTGACCATGAAAATATTGTCAACGTCTCCAGTTAAATGGGTTGTAACTTGGTTTAAGTGAGATCCTTTGATTAGTAAAATGGTCTAAACATCCACCGCCAACATAATGAGGGAAAACAGCTTTAATTTATATGTAAATTTGGCTTGCCGGATAATACATGTGAGTGGTAAAACCTATATTTGATTTTAGCAGTTAACTTATGTCTTTTTTCGGTAACTGGGTCTTCATAATCTGAGGAGATGGTTTTACGAGGAAAGATGACGGGGACATTCTTGACCAGAGGAGATTGTGCCGTTCTCTTATCTAGGAAATTAAGCTGTCTTACTGCTGCCAAGCTAACAGGGAAGCACTCGTGGTGTGTTCTTCCCGTCATAATTTAGTTATCTATTCTGGTTGTCTGATAGTTATTGTTTAAGTCAGATTATTGTTCGGTTTTAATAATATTAGATGGAAAATTTGAAAGTAGAGTATTTGTTCAATGTGCACTACTGGAGCTTAATGCTATTCAATACAGCGAATTTTGGTGATTGGAGGCTTCACCTTTCGTAAAAGGAGTTAAATATGGACCTGATGGGTTTGAGTTCCCCGAGGAAGGGGGTACCTTTGCTTATTATAAATCTGGATCGACTTCTAGTTGTAGTGGGTCTTATCTTTGCAAGTGTATGTTTATAATAAGGAAAACTCTGGATCCAGGTTGTTTCATCTATCCTATTTGGTTAAATACTGTTAGCTCGTCTTAGTAATTCTTCCTCTTTCCAATGTTTTCTTATGAGTTGATTGACAAAACTTTTCATTTGGCAATGAATTGGGTGGAGTAGTTCAGCTATAATTGGTCCCTTTCGGAGTTCTTACGTCCTTCAAATTAGTTTAGAAGATTGGTAGAAAGGAGATTCTTTGCATGAAACCCTGTATAGTTCAATATTGTTGCAATGCTGCTTGTACCTTATCTGCATTATTTAGTATATGCTAAGATAAACTGATTCTGGGTCTACTCAATACCAAAAGTTGGTTTATGAGGCGAGAATTTCCAAGATCATAAAGGAGACAATTACCCATTCTCTTGACCAATATGGAACAGTTAATATGCTGGAAGTATGGACAGCGTTGTTCAATATTGGGTAAACCAAGAATCAGGATTGTTTTGGCTCTAATACTATGTTAGAAAATGGAATTTTGGCCTAGCCAACTGCAAAAGGTAGCTCATCCAGTGACAAATTCTCAAAACCATACATGGAGACAACCGCTCATCCTTGCAACCAAGATGGGACACCTAACAGGTCAGAAATAAAATAATGAGCTAATGTTGAAGATAACCAAGAATCATCGCTACATCACTTCAGTCATGAAGGGACTGTGTTAGTGTATTAGTGACTAGTTCACCCACAGTAGTTTTCTCTCCCTGCTTCTTATTGATGCTTCTTTGTAACTATTCAATGTTATCATTATAACCATGCAACGGTCCTCACAATTAACCATAATCATGTCTTGGTTTCCTTGCACGGCTTATCTTTATACCAGAACTGCAGTCAAACCGAAAAGCCTAAGACTCTTTTATAGGCTTTTGTTCTACCATTGTGGTGATTGTCAGATTCCATGAATTTGGTTGTGGCTAATAAAATTTTATTTGTACTTCCTGAATTGGTTTGTATTTTGGAGGTATTAAAGTGTGTAATGTATAACACCTTAGTAACAATTCATTGTTGTGGGGGATCCGATCATGGAGAAATTTTACCTGAAGTTTACTAAAAGGAGCCTTCTAATTCAACCATATGTGGAAGTACTGTCTAAAGTAAGATGCTCATGTTCTACATACTTGCAAATAAAAAGGATGCAATTGTGATAGATATGGACTGGGGAAGAGTCCTCTAGCAAATCGGTTACCTTAAAATCACACATTCAATGCTTTGCGATGTTCGTAGTTGTGACAATACGTTACTG
>JBDJHY010000087.1:13278475-13292774 GCA_039654485.1 Withania somnifera
ACGTTACTGTTGGCAGGCCCCTGCTAAAATTGGATTATTGGATTCATAGTTTGTATTGTTGGATAGATACCTCTATATTGTATCCCTTCTTTTTGGTTGACAAGATCAGGTTTTATGGATAAAGTACCGAGATGGTGCAGAAAAAGATAAAAACCAACGACATAAGAAACACCATCACATCAAGTAATCCCTCCTAGAAACCTTAAGAATCCATGAAGTGATCCAGGCTATCTACCCTACTGCTATTATTCCATAATAGATATTGGGGCCCTGACTGATTGGCAGGGCATATCATAGTCGCGCTGTTTCTTAATGATGTATTTTCACTGATATATTGGTAGCTTTGTGATTTTGTTAGAAAGATTTATCACTTTTGATAGTCAAACTGTATTAGTGGATTCATGATTTATGTTGGCATATCAGTACCGATATATTTGAGGTATGGATATTCTTAGTTGGTAGGACATATTCCTGTGAATTTTCCATGCAAAACCTATATATCAGTTTCTGAGGATACAACATTGAATATATATAGGAGCTATATCAAATTCTTGGTTGGTAAACTTATCTAATAATTGATTGTCTCACATCAACAATGCTATATTCAGAGCAGTGACGAATACTTAGGAAGAGAGGATATGTCACCATGGATGCACCTGTGGCAGAACTAGTATAATGGATTTATAGTTTCTGGTGATATATCTGTACTTATATATCTTGTGCTATGCCATTTCTAAGTCTAACGAATTTGGTAAGGCACCACCAAACAACTAAGGTTTTTCTCTACTTCTTTTTTATCTTAAAGTAAGAGAAATTATTTAGGGTCCCATGAGAACATTGTTCTACCTTTATCTGAAGCAACAATTGATGATGAAGCATTTCTTAGTACTTGATGCATGCTTCTGAAAATATCGCCTGGTCAGTGGTCAATAATGTATTAAGCAATGGATGGTTCGGCTGATTAATATGGGACTTGAATTACATGGATTGTACGATTTTTATATGCTGGGGATAGTCATCTCTTCTAACTCGTGTATCTTCATCCTGAATATTTGCAGATGTGGAAAAAGCTTCATGAAGTTGGCAGTGAAATGATTGCTCTTTCAAGGAGCCTTTCAGAAATATCAAGGGCTCGTTTCCGATCTCAGGTTTGTGGTTTCGTTCTAACACTTGGTTCATTCAGCTGCTTCAGTCTTTTGCACACAATGCTGGTAAAACTGTCTACGATTTTAACCTTTTGCCTCTTTAGGTGAGTGGTTCAGTGCTTGAAAACACTGAAGATGCAAAAGATGAGGCAAGTTTTCATTTCTGTCATGCTTTTCTGTTTCCATTTTTAGCGGTAGACTGTTCTTCAGGTCATTTAGGTTCTCTCTTTGTTGGCCCGAAAATTTCAAATCCTTCAATGTTCTTGTAGCATAATTTTTTTTTATTCGATGCAGTAATACCTCCCACTTCTGGAATTGGTTGTGGCAAGTGCCTCTCACCAACCAAGTACTTGCAGCTATTCGAGATTTATTGGGGAACAACTCGGGAAAATAATGTTACGAAGCTCCTAGAAGTGATATTGAAAGCCTTTTGCGGGGAGATGCCGTCTAAAAAAAGCTCTTGGGGAGATAGGCACCTGCCTTACATAATGCTCACTAGACCCTAGTATGACTAATGGTCAGTGAAGTGGGTGCATACCCTTTAGGGACCAAGGTTCATATGCCAGCTGAGCCAAAATTACATTAGGTGATTTCTTTCCATGTGTTAAGGTAGTACCAAAATCCCTGTGGTGGTGTTCAAAGCCTTGGTGCTGAGTTTCCTGGTACCTGTGTTAGTGCAAGTAGTACCCAATGGAATTGTCGAGATGTGTGCAACTGGCTTGAACACCATCATTATCATAAAAAAGCTCGCCCTATACTTATTTTGCTTTGGTGTCTAACCTTGAGGTCCACATTATTTGAATTATTCTATGAGTTTTAATATGAAACTTTAAGTAAAAATTCTTGCTTTTGGCTCGACTCAGTGCTTCAATTTGATATGTACTCAATGAAACCCACTAAGTAAAAATCACCAGAATCTGAGGGATTTCCTTAGCATTGTCATTTTTGTTCTTTCTACAACTTGAAACTGATAGATATATTTATGTATTAGAAACTTCAAGTTCACTATGTTTTCTTTTCTTGTTGGTCTTGACAGTTAGTTGCTAAAATTGAAGAAGCAGAGGCGTATGGTGCAAATAAAAGATGTGCTTGCCGTTGTTTCTGGGAGAAAGCGGATGGCAGGGATAGTTTAGCTTGTGATTCATGTGAGGAGATTTACCATGTCTCTTGTGTTGAGCCTACTGTTAAAGAAATTCCCCTAAGAAATTGGTATTGTGCCAAATTTACTGCAAAAGGATTTGAATCACCCCATGATAACTGTATAATATGCGAAAGACTCGATGTGTCTAGATCACTGATAACTGAGGATGAGGTTGAAGACCTTACGTCTGAAGATAGGCATCTGGAATTGGAAGTGCACACTAAAGGTTTAGAGGAAGAAGAACTTAAACTCCGTGAAGGAGTTAAGGATTTGCCTTGTTGCAACATATGTAGGACTGAGGTGAAAAGTAATGAAAATCTTAGAATATGTGGTCATGCCTTCTGCCCTCACAAATTTTACCATGGGAGATGCTTGACCAGAAAGCAGTTGGATACTTATGGCTCCTGCTGGTACTGCCCGTCGTGTCTGTGTAGAGCTTGCCTTAAAGATTGTGATGATGACAAAATTGTACTTTGTGACGGCTGTGATCTCGCTTATCATATTTTCTGCATGCAGCCACCACACCCCTCAGTTCCTATTGGGAAATGGTTTTGCAGAAAATGTGATGTGCAGATACGGCATATACGCATAGCAAAACGAAAATTTGGGACTTTGCAAAATGAAGTGAAGAAGAGAAAAAAAGGTCGAGGATTAGGTGTACCAAAAGGTAAGGATGAGGAAGCTTTAAATAAATCTGGAGGTGTGGAAATGCTTCTAACTGCTGCCCAAACTCTGAACTACCAGGAGGATTTAGCTGCTTTAGGATCAAAAGACCAATAGACTCCATTGCATGAATTATGGTAGCAGCTCGATGGATGCGATTCAATTATGATAGCTCTGTATACGAAGGATGCGATTCAAGTTCAGTTGACAGTGGTACATGACCTGGTTACTGGTTTGTCGCCTGTAAGAAAAATACAAGTGGTAAATTTTCAGATTTTGGTAGCGTACAGTTTCTTGTCTAAACTGACAGTTCTAACAAGCCATGACTGGTGTTTCAGATGGTATTTTCTAGTACATGTTCTCTCTTGGGATAATCAGCAACTGATGTTCCATGTGTTGTAAAATGGGGGGAGAGTATATGGATTAGCCAGTTTCTGATATCGATGTCTATTTGTTGCATTGACTGTATCAAGTTAAATAGGATCTTAGCTATCAGTATTCAGTATATTTTCATGTTGATGTTTCATTGAAATCCATGTTAACAAGGTTTTCCGAATGGTTGGGCTGATTGTTCCAATTAAAAGTTGCAGGTTACAAGTGATCAGAAAGTGTAGTTGTATTAGGAAATGGAAGCCAAGTAATGTACATACCTAGGTTGCTAAACTACGATGAGTCATGGGAATATTTAGGATACTTGAAACCCCATAGAGAACCATCCTATAGAGAGTTGTTATGTTGTTGCAACTAATTTATAGTGGATACCTCATACCAGCCTCTTTCATATTCTTGGCGGCTAAGGACAATATTGGCTACTGTCCAGGAAGTCAGTTTCAACAGCTTATTATTGAATAGGTATAAGGGAGACAATGACTGGATTGGCATGCAGATGATGGGAAACTTTATGGACCAATCTCCAGAAATTGCTTCTCTTTCAATAACGTCCTAAAATTAAAGGAATAAGTGTTGTAGGCATGGGAAGAGAATAGATATAGTCAGTAATGAGTAGAATATGGCCCAAAAGAAGCAGAAAATGAAAAAGTGCTTGTAACCTTGGGCGTCCAAATGAACACCCTTGCCACTAGATGGTCACAACTCAACTCATTCAAAAGGGTGTTTATTTATTCCTTATATTTGATATACATAATATTTTACTTTTGTCTATAACTTAAATTTTTAGATGATCAGTTTGGAGACATCCCATTCTCAATATGTATTAGTAGTATCTATTTGTTATTTTGTTTGTTTTTTATTTTTCTGTATGGATTACACTTCTGTTGTAAGCCAAGAATCTATAAAAAAAAAAACATCCTCTCTATCCCGCAAACAAGAGTAAAGTCTGCAAAAATCATGCCTTCTCCAGATCTCACTAATGAAATTACGCTGAATGTGTTGTTATTCGGTACGTATGCAGAAAAATAATCACAAGAGCATTTAATATCCTAATAAAAAATAAATTACGGGACTGGAGTGGGATGAGGTTGGCATGGAGTGGGATGGTCAAGGGGTAGGGGCTGAAGGCCAATTAGGAGCAAGGAGGAAATAATAAGTTGTGGAAAGTCACTTATAAAATTTATTTTTCGTAATTTCCGCCAGGAAAGTCAGTTTCTTGTTCTTTTCGAAATTTGCTTTCTAAAAGTAATGTTTTTTCAAAATAATTTGACTCAATCAAACATTGAAAAATTGAAAAAATAGCTTATCATTTCTCATCACCACGTAGAACAAAATCTTTCCCTGGCTATCATCTTTCAGATACACTTTTTGAATGCAAAAAAAAGACATCATTCCCTTGATTTGCTCACCAGAACCTGTAGATGTTACTAATCTGAATTATCAAACTAACAGAGCCATGAGAGGCCATAGAGGATCATCTATATAACAGCATCATGTTTTATCATTGACAAACTCTTACGAAACTTCTCTCTCCTTACTGATATTGCACACATACAACTCTATCTATTGCTGTACCAGCATTGTGACAAATAGTCACTCGAAGTCAAATGTGGCAGAAGATACTCCCTACCCCAGGATTTTATCAGCTTATCAGAACAAAGTAGCATCCGTAATGAGATTACCCCTACGTTTTCAAGCCTTCAAGCACTCTCAGTTTTGTCCACCACAGCAAAGCGGTTTTGGTTCAAGCTCAAACCTGATGTCTGTAATTGTTTTCTCCTCTGAATGTGATGCAAGGCAGCTTGTCGATCATTACGCACCTCAGCAGAATCTGGCTGCAAAACAAGTTCAATTCACTTGGGTGTACAAGTAGTAAGCATGTGAGCATCAAAAAATGCTCAGTACAATATTCCACTGAACAATGCAAAACCAGGATGTGATAAAAACAAGATGAATAGAGCTCGACAATTGCTAGAGTCCAGGAAGAAAGTTTGTTCTCAAGATATGAAGGCAATGCTGACCTTGGGGTATCACATCAAAAGCAGAGTATATATATGTATATTCCTGGAGTGCTGAAGGAAACATCTCATTCAAAAAAGGATCCTTAGCTTTAAATTTAATCTATACCTTGATGGCTAGTGCTCTGTCTAAGCTTTCAATAGCACTATCAGGCTCACCATAATTCAGCTGTGCTCTACCGAGGGTGACCCACGCCTGCAACAACAGAAGAACTAGCAATAAGCACTGGAATAAAGTACTGTCCATTCGAAAGAGAGTTGATCTGACTATAGCCTAAGAATCAGAAGCTTGCAGTCAACTGCTTTTCAGTCTCTGCTTTCATTTTCCAAAGCTGTAAATACTTCAGACATACGAGAGAAGAGAAGGAATAGAAAAAGAGCATGTGCCATTCGCTTGATCATTCCATAGAGCTCTATGCTTAAATATGCATGCAAGTATGCCAGGAAACTCAAAGTGCAAAGCTGCTTCTATCGTCAGCTAGCTTGTCAGATTGTTGCTATCGATCTTACACTCTCAAGCCAATAATTTATTACCAAGTGAAGACAACGAAGCATTTTATTTGCATAGTCTGTGGAATAGATGCAGGAAGAGGTAGAACAGAAAGGAAGTAATGTGCAAATTCGCTGAAGCCTGAACAATTAAGGCTGAAAGTCAGAGGAAATTTGTTCATGAACACTTAACTTATGATGCTTATTGCTAGTTGAAGTTTGAAAAATTAGTCTTAGAAGCACTGAAACTGAACAGAGCAAAGGTAAAAATTATGTAACATTGGTTATAAGGATCCGCCATGATACTACGCAAGGATGTTGTGGGTTTCCAATTATTGCAGTGCAGTGTGAGTTGCATTTACAACCCTAAAGCAGATATATTAGTAAGAGGAGAAACTATAGAAGAACTGAATGATAACAGTTTCACATACCTCATCCCAGCTTGGTTCCAACTCAGTTGCACCTGGTCAAAGAGGAAGCAGGTTAATGAGTCGTGAAGTCATATCATCAGAACTTATTTCATATACACATGAATATTAACAACTTAATAGGGCATTAGTGAATATGAAAGTAGGCTAACATCCAACTTGAATATATATTTACAACGGGAATAGTATGGAAAAGAAAACTTTCTCATGTTAAGGAAAAGTATAATAAAGTAAACTTAGTCTTACTCTAGGTTCCCACATTTGTTTGGTATCAAGATAATATTTGGAATTTTGTCGTATTTATCCATAACCTTAAAAATGAGTCAAAAGCAGGCATTAAGAAGCTTCAGAGGCTAAAAGTAGGTCCACAACCTTCCATGAGATAATGACATTGAAAACAAATAAAAGTAAAATATGTTTGCGGATTGACATTATCTCATCATAATTTGCTTAACAAATGAGGAGAACTCATTCGAATTAATGCAAGTGTCAAAACATACGAGTGGCAGCTTTTAGCGCCTTCCATGTTTCTCCAAGTTCAAGCAAGATTTGAGCCTTCTGTTCATGCAGAGTGGCACGATCTGGCATCAAAAGTAGAGCAGACTCCCACTTCCCAAGTGCTTCACGATATTTCCCTTCCTTCAAAAGAAAAAAGAAGAAGACGAAGAAGAGAGACTTAACCCCAGCTGCGGATCGTGCTGTTGAAATGATATCTACAATCAATAAAGTGCTAGTAATCACTTATTCAAAAAAAATTCCTCAAGGACCAAATCAGGTTAGTGTCTCACACCCTTATCCAGAGGTGAAAAAGATTCTTGCAACATAGGTTTTCAGGTTCCAAGACGGGTCATGTGTGCATAGCCTCACTCTCTGAACTGCAACTAGGCTATCCACAAGAGAACTTCTGACATCCAACCCACCCCCACATATACCTGTTTATTTTTCTTTGTTTTTGAAACTGGTATTATTGTATTCCTCACATTTAGGATATGTTGGAGAACTCCAAAAGAGGTTCTCACCTCAACATATACTTACTTACCAATGTGTTGAAGCCACCTTAGTGTTCCTTTCGACTTCAAAGCCACCATAAAATCAGCTTAGCATGGTGTTTAGCCTCATCTATCAGTGTGAATGCAAAATGTAGTACAACCTTACCTTTATACAAGAAACTGTATTAAGTCTTACTTCTGCAGTAGATTTACCATTGTGCTCAGTATTGCTTAAAGTGTCATGCAAAATATACTTCATATCGAGGTCATTTCACACTCAACTTACCATCACGCTAAAGCTCATCTTTAAGAATAAAAGTATTAATGAAAAATTACTTATCCCCTCTTCCTCCTCAGAAAAAAAAAGTGTTAATTAACATGGCAAGCAGCTGTGAAAATTCTTACTTTTTACAATACAAAGAGGCTAGTTTCAAGGCTCAACTCTTCACTTCAGTTCACCCTCTTACAGTAAACTTACTGCAACGTTGACGCCCGGTTTTAAGTGGCCGTACAAACTGCAGTACAGCCATTTCGCAAATAGCCTTCCTTTTTCACATTGCAAGACAACTATTTGAAAGACTGAACTTATGACCTCCAACTCATAATTCCAAACTCATATATATATATATATTGTAGATGTTTGATTCATTGGACTAAAAATGAGATATACGGAGAATAATATAAAACATGTGCTTGATTTTACAATAGACAAAATTGGATAAACTTTTATTTACAATTTTAACCCTGAAATCCTTAAAGACTTAGGGAAAAGAGCTTTGGAGAATAACATTTTTTTCATTTTGATTGCTTTATCCCAGACATCTAATCGCTGGATTTTTATCTCCCACTGAATACCATTTGCAAACAATACCAAAATTGTGGTATAGATAATCCGAGAATTGCATATACCAAAAACAAAAATCCAATCAAACAGGGGAGTAAACAATCTTGCATTGAGTGCATTTATCCCTGGGTAATTTTTTTTATCCGATGAACCAAATGACTCCTAAATGTTATTTCGGGGTGTAATAAGGTTTCGGTCAGGGGATGTTATACAAATCTGGGTCGGGGCATGCACCAGCTCTCAACAAAGAGCTACAATGGATTTATGAAATCCCAACAAAATGAATTGTTGGCAGCAGGAAATGATAAGATCTTTCAAGCAAAACACGCAATCCTTATCAACTTGTTAACCATCATTTGTAAATCTTGATTATTGTAACATGTAAGAACTTCACATGATCAAATACAAGATGCTCAATTTAACTTGGAGACATTAACTTCTATACTAATATATTTACCTATTTACTTACAATGACTCTTTCCTCCTAGAGTTCACTGAAGCAAAAAGTAATATGTATAGATCTTCTTCATCCAAAAAGAAGAGGAAACAAGAACAAACATATAGAAGAAAACAAGCTATCCAGCTAAATATGTTTATCCATCCAATACACGTCTATCAATAGAACAACTACTCTAATTAAGTTCGGTAACCAGATAAAAAGGAAAACGTACCTAATACTATTGTCAACCCAGCCTCGCTTACCCTGGAGTTCCTAAGAAGATATACAGTTACCACTGATGCGAACCACCGTTATCAAAAGCAAAAAGCGCAAAAAATCTCGAAGGTTCATTGAGGATTTAAGAGCAACATGCGAATAAAGTGTGGGATTTAATGAGAAAAGGCGCAAAGGAGGAAAAAAGTACAAACATATATGTTTAGTCCCAGACTAACAACTATAAGCATGAGTGACAAATATATGAAGAAAGAAACCGAAATAAATTACGATAAAGTGATTTATCAGTTGTTTTGTGTCGCAACTTCGGAGGAGGCTCATTGGCAAGTAAAAGTATGTCTTAGAACATTGATGCCAATACTAAAGCGCATATTAAGCAAGGTGAAGTGCTCAACACGTTTGGAAGCTTGCTTTAGGGTTTAAGCGTGCCTTTGATAACACTGATGCGAAAAAAGAAGAGGGAAAGACAAAGAAGAAAAGAGAGAAGGAAGAGAAAGAGGAAATGACAAAGAATAGAAGCAGAAAGAACTAGCTAGAAAAAGAGAAACAGAGATGGGAAGAAGAGAATAGATAGAGGGGACAATAACGCACCCAAGGATGTTGCTAGGCAGTTGGGGAGCCAACTAAGACCATGGTATATAAGGGTTCAATGAAACTGAGTCCGCTTATCTCCAACTCTTGAACTTAGCCAAAAGTTGGTTGATTTCTTTCCATTTGTTTAAACCTTGGTGAACAACGATATTATGTATGGATTTAGGGATCAATTGAATACTAGAGGTCCAGTCAATGAACATTGGTCCAGACACCCCCTTTTATCTCAAGTTGATCGAAATGTCAATTTAATTCTTAAAAATTCAAGTATGTTCACTGAGTAAATGAAGGCTATATAGGCGCAATAAAAACTTAGAACTATTGAAATTATTAACACATGATTAGAATAACACTAGAAAAAACCCATCTGTACCATAAGATGATTCTTTATTTTACTTCCATCGAATAGATGATATATATATATATATATATAAACAATATCATCCAGCTGCAATTTTCTAGAACTAATCACAACCTATTTTTCAACCTTTACTTCAATCCCTTCATAAAATTTGTTTAAAAAATTTCAACTTTCCCACCTTTTAACATCAGGACTCATAAAGAAATACCTCAGCAAGCTTATTTCCTTGTTCTTGAAAGGACTCCACAAGCTTCACTGAATCATCATGAGAAATCTCTTCGTTTTTAGCAAGTTTCTCCTTAGTAGGATTTTCATCGTCGAAAGGGAGGTCTTGGAATAGGGAAATAGGTCTCTTGTTGGGTTTCTTCTTCCATGTCATCTTCATCTTCTTAATCAATTCGGAGCTCTCTTCGTGAATTTAAAAGGTATATAAATGAAATGAACACCTAAAGGTTAATTTCAAGTGTGCTCTCGCAACTTAATCACTCTTAACAAAAAGGTCTCGTAATTCTTTTTTTTTTTTTTTAATTGAAGGAATGGAATTTCAAATATTTATCATAATAAAGGTTGATTTATTTATTTATTGCTTTCTATCTAAATAAATATTACTCACTCCATTTGAAAAAAAATATTTAATTTGATACAAAGTTTAGAAAAATAAAAAAAGATTTTTAAATTTTGTAATTCAAAATTATGTTGAATGTATCAAAATGTCCTTTTTATCTTAAAGCTATAATTAAAGTATTGTCATAAAGAAAAAAGGTCATTATTTCTGAAATAGAAATAGATTAAAAAGGAAAGTAAGTCATTATTTTTTAAAATTTATTATAGATTTGTAAGGTCCATAATCTTCGTAGTCTCTGGTTAATATAGGTTATGCTGGTTCATAGTTTTTAATATTGCATTATTTAATATTTTATAATGTTTTGAATGGAAAAAAAAAACACAGTTGTCTAATAAAATATTATTTATGATAAAATCTGTATTCAAAATATGAATAATGAATTTTTCAAGACCTAAAATGCGATCGTGATGACACCTGTTCTAAATCATTTGGACAAGTAAGCCTAACAACTTCTATAAAGGGTAAATACGAAAAATAATGAGTTAGAGAGAAGAAAACAAGGTATAAAACAAAATTCAACTAATAAACTTCCAAAATCTAGAGTCATAATGTACAAACCACTAATAAGATAAATATAAGTCTGATACACCAAAAAGTCTCTAATCCCTAATAAAACAAAAATAAAGACATAGATAGGGAAAATTCATGGTGATTTCTGGACTACAAGCGACTACCTCTGGATCTCCCGAAAGCAAGCCTCAGACTGCGATTTGAGAAGGAACAAATTAGGCCATTCTATGCTCAGAACCTACACAAGTGTAGAAAGGCAAGTGATGAGTACAAAATAAAACAACGGGTACTCAGTAAGAATCACTCTAAAATAAAACAATTACGAACACCACTACCCTGACAACCCAACCTCAATCCTCCTATGACACCAGTTGCAAAAAATATGACACTTCGGTCTAATAAAACCCTTATCAAAAAAATCTTGCAATTATTCTTTCAATTCCTTCAACTCAGTTGTGGCCATACAATACGAAGGAATTGAGATGGGCTTAATACTCGGCTCCAAATTAATATCAAAGTCAATGTCTCAGTCAAGAGGAATACTTAAAAGATCAGTAGGGAAGATATCTGAAAACTTACAAAAAACTGGCACAGACTCTAAAGGAGGAGTATCAACACTAATATTACGAATGAAAGCTAGATAGGAGAGGCACCCTCTCTAGATCAATCTCTGAGCACGAAAGAAGAAAATCAACCTACTAGGATAGGAACCACAAGAACTATTCCACTCTATCTTCGGAATACTAGGCATATCTAGAGTAATGCCCTTGACATAACAATTTAAGACTGCATGATGAGGACAAATACAATTCATGCCCAAAATAACATCAAAATCTATCATATCCAGAATAACCAGGTCTACCCAAGTATCGTACCCCTCCATTAAAAAACTACTTAATGATACACCCGATACACCACTAAAGAATCACCTACATGCATAGAAACATGGATAGGCACAGATAAAGAATCACTTATTATATCAAATACAACAATAAAATAGGTACACAAATATGAATAGGTAGATCCAGGATTAAATAATATGGATATAAGTCGACGAAACACTAGAAAAATACCTGTAATTACTATATCTAAGACCTCTTCCTTGGACCTACCAAGGAAATTTTAGCAATATCCTCTACTGCCACTAGATGAAATAACTCCTTTTTTCTCGACCACTGTCTATTGTAACTATGGTTCTACTTTCATCTTTACAAGAAGTCCAACCACCTTTACTAGTCTGTGATTTGCCATGACCTTAGCCAAATGTACAACTGCTATAGCTAGATACTGTAAAAAGGCTTGAGGTCCTCCCTAAATCCTCAGCAAATAAAATCTTATCACGTATCTTAGATCACCACAAGTATAATAGGACTTTGGTACCATAAACTGCTGAGTTAAACCAAAAGAACCTAAATGACTACCACACCCTTACTGTCTTGACTGAAAACCTCGAGAAGACTGACCTGGACTTAAAGGCCCATAAGCACTCTCAAATGTATGTATAACTGCTTGAACTGGTCTTTGATCATGAAATGAACTACTTGTCTGGAGGAACATCTGTCTCTGAATGAATTACATGCATATTGACTAGAAATGGCGAGGCCTCTTATTTCTCCTAACCCCAAACTTCTCTTTCTCCATAAGCTCACTCTCCTTAGTAGCCTAAGTTACCTCCTAAAAGATCCCCCCCCTACGGGCCACTCTAAACACAACATAAAGGGTATAAGTCAATCCTCATACAAACTATAATCTCTCTCACCCGTATTTGTTATAAGTGATCTAGAATACTTTAACAAAACACAAAAATGGGTCTGATACTTAGCTACTATCATAATCCACTAATCTAACCACTCAAACTTCAATTTGTTCTCCTCGCTCACACTCCAACGGATGTATCTATCATAAAAGGAATGTGAAAATTCCTTCCAAGCAATCGAAGGAGATTCAACTGATCTATCACTCGAGTAAGAATGCCACCACAAACATGCTGGACTGCGACAACTGCAAAGTAGTACAAAGGACCCTATGCGAGTTTTTCAACCTCACACTCTCAAGTAGCTCATATCAAGTATATAGAAACCCATATGCCTTATCAAATCTTCCACCCTAAAACTGAGGTGGATCAATCTTTCTAAATTTCTCATAGCGATGCCGCTCGTCATAAGACAATGCTTTCTAATTACACCGGAGGCTCTAACACCCAGTATTGGTATCCATCATTATCTATAAACCAATGGTAGTTGACCCATCGAAACCTGATCCACCTTAATCTTCAAATACTGGGTATTCCAATCGCACCCCCACTCTAATACAAACTCTCCAATAGATCTAAACCTGAAATAAAGTTTCCTGAAAGAGCAATGTAACAAAAATCTACAGAGGTACCTGCCCCTCGGCAACATGAACCTCAGGCTCAAGGGGGAAACGTTCTGGCCTATCCACTCACTGGTGTGACACCTCAGGTTATACCTCAGCCTTTTTCTCTGGCTCATCACCGACCTCTACCTCTGGACGGTGTCTTCTCAACTGGAGCGGGGATGACCTTATCTCTAGCCATAGATCTGGTCATTGCCATCTGTTATAGAATAAACCATGTCTCAATACCTAAATGATAATCAATACAAGATAAGAGTAAAAGAATAAAGAAAATATTTCCTAAGAGTTCTATAGCCTCTTAAAGATAAGTAACTTACGTCTCTGTACCAATATGCGAGACTCTACTAAATTTTTGCTTATACACTGTGAGCCCTATGAACCTAACACTCTGTTACCAATTTATCATAATTCAAAGTCCAGTCGTGATGACACTTGTACTAACCCACCTGGAGAAGTAAGCCCATCAACTACTATAAGGGATAAATGAAAAAAATAATAAGTGAATGAGAAGAAGAGAAGGTACAATATAAAAATCAATCTAATAAACCACCCAAAATCTAAAGTCACCGGGTACAAGCCACTAAATAAGATAATACAAGTCTTATATAACGAAATATCTCAATTAATTCTCAACAACATAGAATAAGGACATAAGATATGAAAAGTCCATGACACATACTTGGCTCCAATCAACTATCTTTAGATCTCTCAAATACCATCCTCGAACTATAATTTGAAGAAGAGCAAATTGGTCTGCACTAGGATCAAAACCTACATAAGTGTAGATAAGTATATGAGTAAGTACTGTTGGATATTTTTAGAGAGTGCATAACACACTGGAAGGGGGGGGGGTTGAATAGTGTGTAGGAATTTCAAAACTTTTTGCGAAATTTATGGAGTTTAGAAGAAAGCAGTAAATAAATTGACACCGGAATTTATAGTGGTTCGGCCCTCCACTACCTAAGTTCACCAACTTAGACTTTTTCCACTACCACAATTCACTTTCTAGTTCAGTGAGAACTCTTACAACGTTTCTTGAATTTTGGCTCAAGATAC
>JBDJHY010000087.1:13292874-13305706 GCA_039654485.1 Withania somnifera
TTTTATTGATGTGTCTTTTGATGATGTATTTCCTGGACATCGGGTTTGATAAGATCTGTTATATACTTACAATAGATTTATTTTATGATGATGTGTTTAGTAGTTTAAATTTGTAATTTGTTTAATTTTTTTTTTTTTCTTATTTTCATTTTATATTATTTTTATGATTTTTTATTGCTAGTTATGTAGCTAATTGGTTTGTGATTAAAAGGGGCATGATTAGTTGATTGGATGCATGAAATGATAAGCCCCACATTTTTTGAGAATTTCAATGAACCATGAAATGGCTTGAACCATCTAGACTCTTTTGGCACCTCATGGTTATACATCATTGAGACATCATGTTGAGTTATGGTAAAAGATTATTTTTGAAGCATTATATTACAGATATAAATGTCTTATGTTATCAGTGTCATCCCTGTATAGTTTATATCTAATTAATATGGTATTTCTTGTACACATTGTAATTTATGATGCTTTGATCGGATGTAATATTATTGTGAGCTATTTTGAATAGATAGAGTAGCATCGAACATGGAAGAGATTCATTGAGAATAGTAAAAAAAATGGGCATCTAATTCCAAGTTCATGACCTTCTTTATCTCTAAGGATAGGATGTCCTGACCATCCAACTGTTATTCCATCTCCATTATCCATTGAAGCTACTTTGAATAATCCTCCTTTTATCCATATTATATTTTGCACTTGAATTAACCAGGAACTTTCCCGGTTGCTCTATCATTATTCTTGGACTAGGTGAAGTTTAAGAAATAACCATAGGCTTTGAATTGAGGTTACCTTCTTTCTCCTATAACCTACCCATGGTGAGCGGAGTGACTTAGGTTGTTCCATGTTAAGCCTTAACCTGGTTTTGATAGCATTTTTACAAGACAAAATATGTTCTAAGTTTAGGTTTTTGTTTGAAGGGGTGTTACTTGGACCTGACTAAGAAATAGGCAAATGGTTTTCAACTCTCATAAAAAATGAATAAATAAATAAAATTGGTAGATAGTTATAAATTAGTAAATAAAATACGAGAGGAGCAATTGTTGGGGACAAGAAAAAAATTTGAATAAGTTGGGTAAACAAGTTAGGTTTTGAAGAAGAAGACTAGGTCAAGCTTAGTTCTTCGAGTTGGTAGATTCACTTTAGAAATAAATAATCCTTCCCAAACTATAGCCTACATTATAGGCCTAATAAAGACCTGAGAGATCTCTAAATAAGCCTAACTTCAAGTAATGAGATGGAACCTAAGGGAAATCCTATGGTGTGCTATTCTTGTGCAACATCATCTTTGTGAAAGTGAGTACTTGATTCATTGTTCGCTTATGTAATATAGTTACATGGAGGAAAAAAGGACTTCTTTGTTGATACGATTCTGGGTAGGAGGTTTATAATCAAATATATAGGAAGAAAGAAATAACAAAAATATATGTGCAAATCAAAAACAAAATCCAGCTCAATCAATATGAAACTAAGTGAATCCACAAATGAAAGACTCAAATTGAAAGATTAAGGAAAACAAGATACACAAGCAATCAACCATACACCCACCTTAATTTCTCAACAACGAACTATGGGAATTACAAATACATCTACCGTACTCACACACAATAAATTGTGGCTACTAAGAACCCTAAATTGAACTACAATGAAGAAAGTAAATTTGTTCAATATTTAATCATCCAAAACTACTATACAAATTGAAATATCAACTATATAAAGTTCCTAAGTTGTACTTATTATATTTGGGCCGAAAATTGACCCATATATCGAATTGGGCCCCATACTTTTGGGCCTCTTCACTTAAGATCCAAAGGCCTTCCAAGGCTCTCCAAGATATTCTCCATACCCAAGTTTTTTCCTTTTCCCCTCGATTATATCCTTTGAAGCTCTCCGATAACATATCATCCTCCCCTTCTTGGAAAGGATTTTTCCTTTAATCCAAATTAGTACCTTGAACACAAAGCACCAAACAAATCCAAACTTTCTTCATGGTATGAGGGTTAGAAAAAAGGTTAGGAATAATGAACCCAAGGCTAAGACAATCCAAGATAATAGATAACCCACAAGTCAAAATCAAGTGTTGCTCATAATGGTTACTAAGGTCAAATTGGTAAAAGAGCAATTTTGTTGGAGTATGTACATTACTCAAACCCAACAAAAATATACCACTACAACAAGACCAAATGTATGCATGAACCAGATCACATGCCAACAGGTCACAACAACAACTAGCAAGTGTGGTTTCACAGGTAATGAGAATATTAAATGGAACAACAACTCATGGGAACACATCATTCAACTCAACTTCCATAAATCCATACATATCCCTATAGCATGAATTCCAAATATGTGCAAGAAAATGATCAATTACAAAGATGTAGCAAGGGTATTCAACAAGCATGCTATCACAAGTAAGAGAGATCATAAATTAACTCATAACTTGTTGCCACACACACGACAACTCACCAACTACATACAATATAGATGCAATATTATCCACAACATCATTGTATGCAAAAAGGTAGTAAAGGAAAAGGTTATGAACTCAAAGCCATTCATGGAGAACAGACGTGCCAAACCACCAAGTAGCTCTAAATAGCTACACAAATTGATTAATTCGAACATAGCACATGAGTACAATATGAGGGACTTTAGGCATTTTATAATTTTACTCTTCCACTAAATTTCCTTGAAAAGAAATCACATAAGAGGTACTTCTAATTAGAAGGGGTGATGTTCCTACATTTCATGAGATCAAAAAAAAGCATAGAACCATCCAAAAAAAAAATAAGGTTCTCTTTATTCAGATCATCAAGCAAGTCTTCATGACTTTATTCAACCAACTAAACTTTCCCAACTAAAAAATGTGACAAGAAGTGATACACGAGCAATGGGCCACAAGAATTACCCATGGAATCTCATCATATTACATAGAATTGGGATGCAAATTTTTTCTCCCATACCATGAAATCACAATAACATCATAAAAATAAAGTATTAAATGCATCAACATGAATGGGTTTGATGTAAGGATCAATTTGTTAGTGTTAGCCCTAGCCCAACTACATTGTACAGTCACCCATGTATACTTATTAGATATTTATTATATGATTTGAGACATTTTTGTTTTAATTATGTTACTTGTGCAACAATTAATAAGAACCATCCATGAATTAAAGTTCCATTAAGTAGTCTAAATTGTCTTGGATAGTAAAATCTTAATCTGTAAAAGGAACTTGATTTAAAAGTCCCTAGTCGGTTATTATCATGGGAATGGTAATGATGAAAGACTAGTATGATACTTCAAGATAAGTTTTGCTTTACGATTATAGATATAAGATATCAAAGAGGTGTTCAAAGGTGCATGTTTGGAACATTGCATTTTGGACCTATCCGAACATATAAATACTAAGACTGTATTTATCATGCAACTTGCATGTGATTCCTTAAACCTGAAGTCACTATGAATTTTAGATGATATATTGTATACATTGACTTAGGCCTAATGGGACAATAACATGTTTCCAAGTATAGGTATGCTTGGGTATGTAATGAATCGTGCTAAAAGACATGAATGAAGTGAAAAGATTGTCACTCTCTCGAGGGAGACAAGATATCAAGGCCACTTGATTAAGTGAGACTAAAAGTGTATGGACATACCTAATTGTAGATGGATAAGTAAGTTATCATCTATTGGAATTGTTTTGGTTCACTTATAGAGCAAGAAAAAAAATGATTGAGCATAAGATACTAATCATGATATCAGTTGACAAAGGATCATGCATTAGCTTGCACATTAGGTTAAGTTAACACATGTTAACACTCTTTTGATTTGGGTTAAACATGATTCCTTTCTAGAGGATCATTATGAACTTTGGAATAAGTTCCATTGCCAATTTTAAAAGGGTTTACAGGATTGCACACATAGAAACTACATAAATGCTATTCTTATTTATTAAGTGATTAATTTATAAAGATAAATTAATTTGGACTTAATAAATAGTCATGAAATTAATTAAGGCTTGTTTGAATGTCAAATAAATTCCTAAACATGATTAATCAAATTGGGTTTGATTAATACTAGAAGAGACTAATGGGATTTTTTAAGTTGGACTTAAATAAGTGTTTAATTAAATGGTATTCGAATATTTCATATCCAATTAATTAAATAAATAATAGAGATTAGGACCAGCCCATGATGAGTCCACTTAATAAATGTAATAATATTATATTAAGATTAATTGAGTTTTAATAAGATTAGAACTCTAATGCACATTAATGCATGTGCTTAATTTTGAAGTGATATGGATTAAGTTTATAATTTTTTTGATATTATCTTGTTAGTTAATCACATGATAAATTTGGCACGGGCTTATCTTGTATCTAGACCCATTCTTGATCTCTAGTGTATTTTGGTTTATTTGAAAATTAAAGTTGGATAAGACTAGGATTAAAAAATCCTAGTTAAGCCATGAGATTTTTAGAGAGGCAATAAATACCCCCTTTATGTTGAAAATAAGGGACACACCTCTCTCTCTTCAATTACCTTTTGATTAAATCAAGCACACAATGGTATGATTAGCCCATTGATCGAAAGTACAAAAATTGTTTTTAGAAAACAATAGTCTTGGCCGAAATCCTAAGTAGGCATTTGTGTCTGTTAGCACAAAGTTTCACAGTGTGTGAGGCCAGTAGAGGGGAGTCACTTACGGACAGTCCTTAAACGTGTGGGAATAATAAAAAGGTTTGAAAACTCGTTCTTTTAATCCGTCTCTTTGGTGGTTATTCTGTTGGCATTCGTCAACACAAGTTGAGGTAATACTCTTCTCCTATATTTTCAGCATTATGTGTTTATGATCTTTCTTCATTATGGTTGGATTATGTGTTCATATAATTGTTATAAGACTCATATAAACTAACACAATGAACCTTCACCACCAGGATATCTATGGATCTGAACTGCCTCACCTCCTTGTCAATGACGGCCTCTGGATCCTCAATATAGGTCAACTTATCATCTAGCTGAACCAACTCACCACAAAGCACATGGGACGAGTCTGGCACATACTGGCAAAGCATAGAAACATGGAATACAAGATGCACAACTGCCAACTCAGGAGGTAAGGCAAGTTTGTAGGCTGCAATCTCAACTCTCTGTGTGATCTCAAAAGTCCCAATAAACCTACGTATAAGCTTATCGCATCTTCCAAACCTCATAACACCATTTAGGGGCGAAACTCACAGGAAAACCATATTACGAACTTCGAACTCAAAGGGCCTAAGCCTACGATCCGCGTAGGAATTCTACCAACTTTGAGTAGTCCGAAGCCTATCCTCAATAACTCTGACCCTTTCCAAAGTATCATAAGGCCACTTCAGAACCATGTGGTGGAACCTCTTTGCCAAAAAACTAACCAACGGCCGATCTACAATGCCTACTATACAAGGACTAAAATGGCATCATATGAATGTTGGAATGGTAACTATTATTATACGAGAACTCTACTAAAGACAAGTATCTCTCCCAGCTACCTCCAAAATCAAAAACACAGGACCGTAACATGTCCTAAAATACCTAAATAGTCCTCTCGAATTTCCCATCAATCTGAGGATAAAGCGTTATACTCAAAGCAAACTCCATACCCATCTCCCTCTGCACTGAGCCCTCAAAGATCAAAATAAATTAAGCGCCTCGATTTGAAATGATAGATACTGGTACCACATTTAGCTAGAAAACCTCATGAACACATAACTCGACTAGTCTCCTTCACCCAAGATAAGTATGTCGGTAGAAAGTGAACTGAATTGTTTAATTGATCCACAACGACCCAGATACCATCATGGCCTCTAGATGTGTGGGAAAGGCTGAAAACAAAATCTATAATGATCACTCTTATTTCCTCTCAGGAATAGGGAGCCTTTTTAACTCATCAGTTGTTCTCCACTGCTCAAACCTCACCTACTGACAGTTTAGTCACTGAGACACAAACCTCGCAATATGTCTCCTCATATATCTCCACAAGTTGTGCTACCTCAAGTCATGATACATCTTCGTAGTACCTGGATGTATGGAATAACTAAAATTATTAGCCTCATGCGAGTATGTCTGAATTAAGTCACCAACTCGCGGAACATATATAGGGCTATGAGCCTACAACACAGCAGCAAAACAATATGAGCCCAACTGAAGTCACCTCATAGAACCCACTCCCGAATCTGAATCAACTAGTAGTCCTCATATTGACGATGGCTAATCTAATTAAATAATGTAGACCTAGCCTCAACATGATCAAGAACCCTCTTTGGGGCAGAAATATCATCCTAAAAAAGTTGTTAGCCAGTAGGTCTAACAAAGAAGCAAATTAAAAAAAATAATATAGAGCTAGGATCAAATAGGGTAAAGGTTGACTGGCCAGAAAAAGACAACACACCCGTCACAACAGTATCTAAGGCATTCACCTCAACCCTTTCTGGGGTGGCATACAGTTGTCGATAGGCCTTGCCCTGGCGATCCTCCACTCTGCCCCTCTGGCTATATCCCCTAATTTTATGAGTCATAGTCTGTCCACCTCTAGCCGGTGGTACTTCTTGAAGAGGATGTGATGGTAACGGTACTCGAGAAGTCCCATACCAAGGACAATCTCTATCTGATGACCCAACTCCTCGCACTGATAACAAGCTTCGGGAACACCTTCTCTGGCACCCCTGGGGAAATCTATGGAAAGGTTCTTATGATCTCCACATTGAAAACACCCAGCCTTGTCTTTGGCATAGCCCGTTGGACCCTCAACCAGTCTAACACGTCAATGTGACCTTGACTCTAAGACTCTGGTGGGCTAACTTCTATGGACTGCCTCTGAAGCCTGCATAGAAGTGTGATACTATCGGCTACACTAACCTCTGTGAAAATCATTGCCCACTGACCAGGCACCAGAATAACTGCCCTAATGGCACTACCTTTTCTCTCCTCCCCATTAGGACTCACGAGGTAACTCATCCATGATTCTAAAATTATCGATAATATCTAAAAAAGATCTCCCTAAAACAAGCATCCACGTAACCTCTCTGCATAATCATCTCGCTGTCCATGAGAAAAATGGTGGATCCAATCCTCCTCAGTAGGTATCAGATAAACTGCATGCCTTGATAGCTAAACAAATCTAGACTCATAAGTTAGATCGAAGCCTCTCCCGAACACTATGAGGCACATGTTTTGTCAAAAAGCCCTCAGTAACGGACTCCAAGTCACCGAAAGAGACCTAGATGGTCTTCGGTCTCTAAGAACCCTTCACTAATGGTTGGAATCTCTTTCGAGAAGATAATTAGTAAAATCAACCCTGTGCTCGTCTAACAACTCCAATACCCTCAACCTCTCCTCACAGACAGTAATGAACTTTGTGGCGTCCAACCTACTGATAGAGTGATCAATCATCTTCCTCACCTCATGTGATGGAATAACTCTAGCATTAATCTGCTGAGGAAGTACTGGTGCCAGGATAACTACTGGGATAGGTTGTGATGGTGCGACTGGCTGAAATGATGGAAGGATTGTAGTTGTAGGAACCTGGAGAGGCTGAGCACCCTGTGCTTCCCCCTGAGGTGAACTTTGACATATCTCTTTCAGCACCCTCACTGAACATCATAAATATCTTCTATATCATCTATTATACTATGGCTGATAGTAGCAGTGTAAATTGCTACCGAGGAACTGTAGTAGTCTACTAAATTGATGGTAGATTAGAAGAAGCTATAATCTAGGGCAAGGATGCCGGATAGAACCAAGGGACCGTACCCGCAGTCAACCCCTCCCTATCCCCGGATTGGGTCTTATGTACATCAGAAGTAGGTTTTCTATCAACTGAAAAGCTACGAGTCCGCACCATCTGTGAAAAAAGCAAAGTCAAATAGGCACTTCCAAAAACTGGCACAAGTACTACGCACAAGAAAAGGAAAGAAAAGGGAATCTATTACTAAGGCGCCCTGTAGCCTCCTGAAGATAGGATGGACGTCTATACACAAATTTATAGACTCTACCGCCACTTGCTCTACTATCATAAGCTCTGATACCACTCTGCCACAACCCAAAACTCATACTGTGATGGCCCCTATGTCCCACCAATAGGCTATCCCACCTCTCATCTAGGAGCGACAAGCAATGGACCGACACCAGCTAACCAACGGTAATATAAGTAGTATGGGTAAGATAAAAGAGATATGCAACAAAATACCTATGCTCGAGAGATAGTTGTCCATACACTGATAAGAGATGTATGGATTCTCGAGAAGAGAGGAGATGTGGTGGTCCCTCCACTTTAATAATTAAGAGTTTTTTATGGATCGGTAAGCCATATGAGCTGGATAGATGCGTGGGACAGAGGGCTCATAGTACCTGCTAGCGCGGACACTTCCAAGAATTGGTGACTGTGACAAGATGGAGCTACCGTACATCAAAGTAACCAAAAGTAATATATAAAACCTCTCCAACATAAGGTAAAATAAAAATACCACTATACAAAATAAGGCACATCAATACATCCGGAGAACATGATCATCCCGGATGCTGGGAGCTTACTGTAATCTCTAAAGTCCACCAGCCCACTTACTCTGCACGATCCCCTCTTCTGCGATGACCCGCTTTAGTATCTACACCACGAAAATAGTACAGAAGTGTAGCATGAGTACCAACAACACAGGTTACCTAATAGACATCATAGGTTGAACAAGCTCAATCAAATATTAGTAAGATACAATGAGCAAATAAAACAGGCCAAAAGAATAAGTAAAACAGTGCAGAAAGCAAATAGATATAACGCAACCGAATTAAAGTCACTAACACAAGCCTAAATACTAGGCCTCACAGAGGTGCATCTAGCACCCCTAGCTCAAAACACAATTCCATGAAAAGCACACATGATATCTAGCTCAGCTCAACTGACAGTAGAACGAGTAATTAAGGGAACCAGAGGCATATGCGTAACGGAAAAGAAAATAACAGATTAAATCCAAGTAGTGCACATAAAGGAACAAACATAACCTAATCGGCGCCCTATCCCTCTTGTAATAAAAAACAGGGAAAACAAGCCAAGCGTGACTTTCCCCGTAAGCTTGCAAAGTACAACTAAGCGATAAAAAGATAAATGCAAGGTTCGTTAAACTGAACTAACACAGCAGAACCAATAACCTTGGAGGTACCACCTACAAGAACTAACTTAGGGCCCCACCACGGGGTCAAGCTCCTAAATCCAACTCTCGGAACCTCGCTCGTTGGGAAACCCCGTCCTGGAGATCTTGCCTCTAAATTATAGGCTGGGAATCCTCTCCCGCTGGGAGCCTGCTTCGGTCCCAAACTCAGGGACCCACCTCGTAACAAAAGGTACTACCTCTAAGCACAAGTGCAGGATGCCCCACTCCCTCCATATAATCACCATGTGGTACATATAATAAAAGGATAAATCCGCTTCCAGTCATATTTTTATGAAAATAGTGTATACCATCCGGTGGTCGTGGAAGCCAAGACATAAAACCTTGTTTTTAGATTAAGTTCAGAAAATCCCCATTTATAACAACCTTTACCTCTCCCAGGTAATAAATAACACCACGAGCCCCACCCATTCACAACTACTGCAATATACCTGCATACGAAAACAACTAAGGCAAATAAAAAATGCACTCGAAATGTAGGAAAGGTCAGAATCCATCAACTAAGAATACATCTCACTTAAAACTGTAAAACAATAGCCCAGTACTAATCTTATCACCAGGCAGCCACCCCGTGGTAGGCCAAGCACTCTATTCTCAACCTACAGCTAACTATGACCCTGGATGGGCTGTAAAAAGGGTAAACAATCACTAAAATACTAGTAAAAGTATACAAACAACTCAACTAGACTAGAAACTAGATATAATTGGACAATTACTCAGTACAAGCCCAGTCTAAAGAGTAGGTAAGCCTAGCCTACCAGGACTCTAGTAAAAAGCCCCCATAAGTCGCGCACATAGCTTGGACGGCCTCAAAATTACTGAAATAGCCCAAAACTACCAAAAAGATGATCAATGTGTCAAGAAGTGAAGTTTAATATCCATATTGCACAATACGAATCAGGTGAAAATTGGGCCTAAAAACGACCCGTACGCCCAGCAGCCCAAAAAAAACTAAATATACCAATACGAAGGCCTCAACTCAAGGATCATCTGGTTCTATTTGAGCACAATTGGACCTCCGTAAGGTCGCCAAAATAAGGTTATGCAAAGAGTGCAAAATATTGCATAAATTAAAGACAAGAAAAAAAGGAGAACCAACCTCCAATTGCAATGAAATAAGTTCCCAAATGCTACTCGAGAATGAACCAATAATTCACAATAATTCCCCAAGAAATTAGCACCAAAACTGATCAAAACTCGAGAGAAAACAAGAAATAACAAAGTTTGAACTCATTTTCCAACTGTTGGAACTGGTATTTATAGGCACTAAATGCATGCATCACGCTCATATCTAGATGTCTCACGATCGCAACCAAAGAACACAAATTCACGGTCAACCAGTTTCCAGACTCAAGTGATCACGACAAGATCATCGCGATTGCTATGCATAGGTTCCCTACATTTGCAATCGCAACTAACAATACGCGATCATGAAGAACAATAACATATCTTTCTGTGATCGTGACCTAAACCTACCCGATCTCTATGAAGGTACAATTACTGCATCAGCAACTACCGAAAGCTCCCAACGATGGTCGAAATGGAATCGATAATGGATTTCAGCGAACCAAATATGCACACATCATGGAAATGATATTCTGAACTCAATGGAATCATCAAAATGACCATAAAAGATAGTTTAGATAAAACTTACCCTCAACCCAAGCTAAACCAAAATCCACCAAAAATTAACTTCTCACATAAGACGCTTTCGAACACCTCGGGAAGCATACCAACCACCCTACCAGCCTAAAATTACTATTCTGGAGCTAATAAAAGTGCCAGAATTGTAATTCGACACTCTGATCACCAAAATCCCACTCGGGATCCAAAATGAACACCGGTAGAGCTGAGTTTCCTAAAAGCAACTCAAATTTCAAAATGAACACCCCGACATACAAACTAAAGGTCCAACTAGACAAATATCTCCATTTCGGAGGTAATAGAAGCGTTAGAATTTTGATCTAACACTCCGATCATCAAAAGTTATCCCAGTCTCCAAAACGAACCCCAATTGAAATGAATTTCCACAAAATAGATCAAACACAAAAAGAAGACCTTGGTGCATGAACTAAAGGTCTAAATAGACTAAAGTCGGCATTTCAGAGCTAATGAAACTATTATAATCCAATTTCGAGCGCTTTTACTGATAATTCACTCTCAAATTTCATTATTTCAAGGTTAAGTCTTCAAAACAGGGTAACTAAGATAACAAGCTATAGAATTGTCAGGGAACCATACAAATAGTCCTATAAAGTCAAATATGATTTGGGGAAGCTAAAAAAAATCTATCCACTCACAATACGCTTAAAAGAAAGTAAATGACCACGCGAGTTATCACAACTAGGTAATCTCAAACACAAAGCGTAATATGATGACACATAAGAGCATGTAGAAAATGTATCAAATAAAGCTAAAGTGGGACAATAACACACAAAAATGATACTTTTCACTATAGCATCTATGGCTTCTACCTCTGGTCTACCATGAATAACATATAAATAACGATAATCACCACTATAATCATAATCTTGAGCTCCACACCTACAACGCTGAGGAGCACCACCATCTCTGCCTTGGGTGGCACTAATCTAACAGGCCGAGATGGAATGGAAGCTGGAGCAATAGCAGACTGAATTATGGGATGAATATTACCATATTGGGAGCAATATCTAGCAAAGTGGCCCATAGAACCACACTCGTAACATGGACCTAGTAGCTTACCCTAAAGGGAATAAATAGTTGAACCAGTATGGACACCACGTCCTGAATACCCTAAATTAGTGCCCCTCAAAGACTGGCCAGATGACTAGCCCTCAAACCCAAAACTCTATGAACCATTACCAGAATCCTGAATGGGACAACTAAACTATCCCTACTAATGATACTGATATACACCTCTACTCCAAGAACTTAAACCCCTACATCCAAATCGTGATCCACTGAACTTGCTCTAATGACGGGGTCTTTCTCCTTACTACCTTGACCCTCATAGAGAATGCCCTCCACTATGCAGGCGTGCTCTAATACATCCTGAAATGATTTACCCATAGCAATAAAAATCTTAGAAATTTGACGAATATGATAGTACAAAACTTAAACAAAATGATGGATCCTTTCATCCTAGGTAGATATCAATTGGCCCTAAACTCAGATAGACGATAAAACTGGGTCTCACACTCAATGCCTAACACAGAACCCTACTGTAAATGGATGAACTCCTCCCTCATCCCTTCTCTTATCCTGCTCTGTACGAGAGAAATATCTAACCAAGAAAGCATCACGACATAGTCTAAGTCATGGGAGGATCACTAACCAATCTAAGAGTAACCAAAGATCTTTACCACTTCTTGGCCAAGCACTCATCTGATAAATTGTAAAGTCAACACCGTGAGTCTCTAGTAGCTCAATTTTATGCAACCCGTCATGCATTAATCAATGAAGTCTAGGGAATCTTCTCCAGGAGTGTCAGTGAATCTAAGAGGATCCAATATGATAAATCTTCCTAATGCCTTCTGATTTGCATTAGACATAGTTTGAAAAGGAGGCATAGGCAGAGCATCTGAAGAAAGTGGTAATATGGGTGATAAAATATCATAAATCTGCACTAGAGGTGGTTGAAAGG
>JBDJHY010000087.1:13305716-13328460 GCA_039654485.1 Withania somnifera
AATAACCCAACAATGTTCACAGTAAGAATCATAGATGGAGCTGACGTACGTGTAATTAAAGTTGTTCTATGTACCTCTAGTAGATACCAAATCGGTACAGGCTTAGTCTTAGTAGCCAAAGCTCTAACTGGAGAAGCAATTTCATCAGGTGTTTTAGTCCCGGCATATCCTCAACCTTAGAGTTGACCTGTACCATGGCCCTTAGTTGGCGGTGTGGTAAGCTCTGCATCTCCTTTTTTGTCTAATGATGGGCGTATGTTACATCTACGAAAGAGTAAACAATAACAAAGAGATTTAAAGAGACCAATTAGGATATAATGCTAAACATATATATTAAAAGAGGAGCGATTTCCTAATGTATGTTCTCATAGACTCTTGAAGATAGAATACGGATGTCATTGTACTAAACCAAAGAACTCTACTAGATATTGGCTCATGTACCAAAGATACGAATAATCCTAGAGCTCTAATACCAAAATTTTTACAATTTGATTTCTCAAGTCATGAGAGCACCTACAACCAACCGTAGGCAAACCACCTAATAAGTAAATTAAATGCAAAAGAATAAACAAGGTTGTAGAAATAGGATAAATCATACAAAATAAAGATCAAAACAACAAATGACCCAAAACCTGGTATCAAGGACATAAAGCCTCTAAAATACGAGTACAAACTCAGAATGAGAAGTGCATGGTCTTTCTTAAATACAAATGAAACAATGAAAGATAAGAAAGATAAAGTAGACTCTGAATGCCAAAGACTATACTATACCTCTTAATTAGCAATCGACATCAAACTCATGAATCAACGATGAGTGATCGTACTAGGATCTGCACCAATAAGATGCAAAAGTGTAGTATAAGTACCGAATAGCCGAAGCAATTGGGTACCCACTAGGCATCCTTGACAGACTAGGCCTATATAATAAATAAAAAGTAGTAAATAGAAATTTAATGAAAGGAATGTCACAGAATTCAAATAAATGGAGAAAACGAAGAAAACTAGCTAACAGAATATGGACAAGTAATTAACCCTAGAAATTAGCTACTAAGTATTGAAGATTCGGGCAAACACAGGTGAGAACATACCTAAATTCATTATCAACTAACAAGATTAAATAAAATAAATAAAATTATGGTGATATACCTGTAACCTCAATAAAAGTAATAGAAAGGATAAAACAACTACAAAGTGGTCATGAAATAATACATGGCAAGAAGCAAAAAGAGCGTGATCAGTTATATAACAATAATCGGATACAATGTAACTAGTAATGTAAAATCCCAACGAGTGCCCCTGCATACGAGGAAGAGAAATAAGTGAATGCATACTGCCCCGCCAACCATACAATCGGAGAGTACAACAAAAAAAAGCAAATAAGAATAGAATATACATAACGATATGATATGATGCTAAAATGTGTATGATCCTTATCTGATAGCCGTAGGTTCAGCAGGTAAGACCAATGGAAGCCCTTCACCCATATATGTCTTCTCCCTCATATACCCTTCTTCTGGTCGTATACTAGCTCAGATCGGCAAGGTCCATGGAGGTCGTCATCACATACTATCTCAATATCTCATAATTATAATTGGACCCTGTATATCAATATCATAATAAATGTCCGACGTTTACCGGTCTAAATTAGTATAAACTCAATATTATTGTTAGGCATTCACCGAGTCTAAAATCAGTATAACTCAAAATGTCGAGCGTCCAACCTTTACCGAATTTAGTATTATTTCAAAAATGATAGATAAATTCATCTTTAATCATTTATCATCATTCATTTTAATCTTACAATACTAAAAACGGACTTGCGTGGCTATACATGGTTTCAAAATCAATAATAATTTTGGGTTCTTAGCCATAAAACAGTAAAAAAAATGCATAAAAATAAGTTTTCATGATGATATAATGCTCAACCAGAAATAATAGATCACATCAAGTCTATCGGCCCTGCACATGCTCGATGTCGATATAGTAATCATAACCAGTCATAATATTCGGGACTCATAGACATTTTCCAATAATCTCCCCATCTATATTCCATAGTTGATAAAGACCATACAGAGTCATAGTGTAACCTATGATCGTAATGCAGCACTGAACCATAAGATAAGAATTAGACTAAAAGAAGCGGACAAGGTCAAGGGTGCCAAACCTAAAAACACAACCCAAGAATAGTCAATTACTATAATTACTTTAAATATAAATCTAATATCAGATCGGTAAATCATAGCCTACCTGACATCTGAACAAGCTCGCAAGTATCAGGTAACATAGCTTAAAAAACTCCGAAAATACTCCAACAATCATGAAGCTAGAAAATTAATAATATACGTGTTAAAGGAGTCAAACGATGTCCATAGATTTATAATTATAGTCGGGTTTAAAATTCAAGTCAAGATAGGCCTACAGGACAATAACCTAAAACTCCAAACAAAAGGCATCAAGATGTTCCTCACATCGCGAGGAACTTATACCCAAAATTTAAAATAAAAAGGAGCTATGAACGAGCTAAAATCGATGAAATAAAGGGAATAAAGAACTTGGTGAAATTGAAAAATTACAGATGAAATCTGATGAGACTTGTGTGCAAACTTACCAATAATTAAAGAAAAATCAAATAAATATGATTTCAAATATTCCCCAAGGGAATATACAAAACCCCAAGATTTATCAACACAGAATTTGAGTTTGAGTTAAAAAAGACGATAAAGATGGAATAAATTCACATTTGGGGGGTTTAAATATGCAAGTAATTTATTGTGATGGCGTTGGTATTCATCAGGATTGCGAAGAACAAGGCCTGGGAGCACCGGAATCGCTAGGTAAGACAGTGATCGCGTAGAAGAAACTATCCTATAGGGCCTGGTCAACCCTATGCGATTGCGATGGACTAGTCGGATTGCATAGAAGGGTAGAATTAACCCCCTACAGTCGTAATAGACGGGCAGCGATCGCGAAGGAGGAACCAACTAAGTTTCAAACTTGAAAATGAAGCTCGGATTGAGTCTGAAAACTAATGAAGACAAATAAAAAATGATGCCTACATGAAAATGACATTTCGAACATAGCGGGGCAGATAAAATTTTTATTAGAGATCATTTCAGTAAAGTATTAACTAAAGTCAACTCTTGACTTAAATTTATATAATTCCAACCGTGTACCTAAAATGAGCCCAGGTAAATCGTGGCTAGAAAAAAAATCATCTAACCTAAGCTCGTCATTTTGGAGTTGATAGCACAATCATATTTTCAATTTGTGGATCCGATCATCAAAAGTTAACTAGAGTCAAATCTTTAAACTCTAAAATATCAAAAACACATAAAACAATATAAAAATCACCACAAAGGCTTTCGGATACAAATCAAAAGTTCATCTAAACTAAAATCCATGCTTTGTAGCTAAAGAAATTGTCAAAATTTGGTTTCGAGTTTGTTTTCATATAATATTGACCAAAGTCAATGATTTCAACAATTAAGAGTCTAAAATGGGAAAACAGATATAACAACCAAATGAATGACCCAGAAACCGAACCACCGGTCTTAGTAAGTCATAGATTTCTTAGGGACACTATAAAATAGTTCTAGAAGGTATGAAAATCGTGATAACATAAAATGACTGAAAGGGTCATTACAAATCATTGGCTACAAAAGCAGCAAAAGAGTCAATAAGAATTTGTTCTTTCGTTATTTAGTTATATTTTATTCATTCTTCATTCATTTTATATTTTCATGATGATTTGTATAAATGAAATATAATTTCAATTTTTTTAGTTTCAGTTAATTTTATGCTTTTAAGGAATATTAATATATCTCATAAATTTCCTTCGAAACACATATGTGATGATATGTATAATTGTATATACAATTTTAATTTATTTAGTCATAGTTAAATGTATTTATATATGTGATTTTATACAATACATATGAATATTGTATCTTTGAATTTGTTTAGTCATAAAGTGAACTTATTTGTACCAGTGCATTTGTATTTTGTATTTATTTCGTTATGTTTCTTTTACTCTTTATTCGATTTCATCTTTCTGTGATGATTTATATAATTGAAATGCATTTGTTGTATAGATACAATTGTACACCTTTTGTATTTGTACAAATCCTCTATGATCGTTATAGACCAGCAACAATAGCGAAGGAAGAACCGCCTAAGTTTCAAACTTGAAAATAAAGCTCGGATTGAGTCTGAAAACTAATGAACACAGATCAAATATGATACTTGCATGAAAATGACATTTCGAATTCAGTGGCGCAATAAATTTTTTATCTGAGATCATTTTGGAAAAGTATTAACTAAAGTCAACTCTCGGCTTAAATTTCTATAATTCCAACCCTATACCTAAAATGAGCACGGGTTGATCGGAGCCCGAACAAATAGATCATCTAAGCCAAACTCGTCATTTTGAAGCTGATAGCACAATCATATTTTCAATCCGTGGCTCGGATCATCAAAAGTTGACTACAATCAAATTTTTAAACTCTAAAATATCAAAAATACATAAAACAATATAAAATCACAACGAAGGCTTCCAGACACAAATCAAGAGTTCATCTAGACCAAAATTCATGTATTGGAGCTATAGAAACTGTCAGAATTGATTTCGAGTTTGTTTTCATATAATATTGACCGAAGTCAATGATTTCAATAATTAAGAGTCTAAAATAGGAAAACAGATATAACATCCAAATGAATGACTCAGGAACTGAACCACCGGTCTTAGTAAGTCATAGATGTCTTAGAGCCACTATCAAAAAGTTCTAGAATACATAAAAATCGTGATAACATAAAAAAGACTGAAAGGGTCATTATAAATCATTGGTTACAGAAGCAACAAAAGAGTCAATAAGAATTTGTACTTTCGTTATTTAGTTATATTTCTTCATTCTTCATTCATCTTATATTTTCATGATGATTTGTATAAATGAAATATAATTTCAATGTATTCAATTTCAGTTAATTTTATGCTTTTAAGGAATACTAATTTATCTCATAAATTTCCTTCCAAACGTATATGTAATGATATGTATAATGGTATATACAATTTTATTTAGTCATAGTTAAATGTATTTATATATGTGATTTTATACAATAGATATGTATAATTATATCTTTGAATTTGTTTAGTCACAAAGTGAATTTATTTGTACCAGTGCATTTGCATTTTGTATTTATTTCGTTATGTTTCTTTTACTATTTATTCGATTTCATCTTTTTGTGATAATTTATATAATTGAAATGCATTTGTACACCTTTTGTATTTGTACAAAACCTCTATGATCATTATAGAACGGCAGCGATCGCGAGGAGGAACCGCCTAAGTTTCAAACTTGAAAATGAATCTCGGATTGAGTCTGAAAACTAATGAACACAAATCGAATATGATACCTGCATGAAAATGACATTTCAAACTCAATGGCGTAGATAAATTTTTTATCTGAGATTATTTCAGCAAAATATTAACTAAAGTCAACTCTCAGCTTAAATTTCTATAATTCCAACCATATACCTAAAATGAGCCCGGGGTAGATCGGGGCCCGAACAAATAGATCATCTAACCCAAGCTCGTCATTTTAGAGCTAAAGAAACTGTCAGAATTTGATTTCGAGTTTTTCTTCATATAATATTGACCGAAATCAATGATTTCAATAATTAGGAGTCTAAAATAGAAAAAAAGATATAACAACCAAACGAATGATCCATGAACCGAACTACTGGTCTTTTACTCTTTATTCGATTTCATCTTTCTGTGATGATTTATATAGTTGAAATGCATTTATACGTATAAATGTAATTGTACACCTTTTGTATTTGTATAAGAGACTTAAAGAAATGCATAATTCTAATTTGAAAAATACTTTTTTTGAAAAATGGAGATGAGTGTGCTTTTTCAACCTGAATAAAAAAAAACATCCCTTTTTTAAAAAGACTCCTTGAAACAACTTTAGCATTTTCAGTTATTTAGATATCTGTACATTAAATTTTATTATCCAAATATAACTATAATATGTAATTAAATAAATTTATATTATGACCCCATTATTATTTTCCACATCTTAACTATTTCTAAATTTTTACCATTATAAAAAATACTACTAATAGGTAACACATATAAGATTTGTGAATGAAAAAATTTAAATAAAGTTCAAAATGCTGAAAAAATAATTAAACTCCTCCTCCAATTTTTAACAGTTTTTTATTTGAGTCTCAGGAACGAAATCCCCTTTAACAGAAAATATTTTGTTCTTTTATGTAAAACCTTTAATGTGAATTTGAACTAACTAAACAATAAGCATGTGAAATAATAACATGTTAAGTATAATCTCAATGGTGAATTTTGACGGGAATGTGGAGTGTATATACAAACTTTATTCTTATTTTATGGAGGTAGAGAAGTTATTTTCAAAAAACCTTTGGCTCAAACAATGCGTATCAAAGCAGTTTAAAAAATAAAATACATAAATAAACAAGTATGAATTATTTCCAAAAGAATTAGTTACAAGTCTAATATGAAAAAATTTAAATTAATTTTTTCTTAATTTAATAAGATGTACAAACTAAAATTTAAAAATTATTTTTAATAAGGTGGTAAAGCATTATGAAACGGGGAAGCAATGGGGAACTCATTACATAGCATTCAGGAAAAGGAATAAAAATAACAACACCAACAAAATAACGTAATAATCGAAATAAAGAAACTCGTGATAATGGAAATTAAAATACAAGATACTACTTCTTTCGTCCTATTTTATATGATATTTTTTTATTTTCAGACTATAATTTTAAAAAAATACTTTAAAATTAATTTTTTATCCTTAATTAAATAATTTACAATCATATAAATATTTTCACGGTATAGAAAAGTTTGAAAAGAAAGTGAAAGAAACCATCATGATGTTGGTTCATATAACCGTTATATAACGGATCCATATGTTATACCCGGCTATATAATTCAAATATAAAGGATAAGCTTACCACCTTTTCACTTTTTCCACTCCTCCACAATATTGAACTATTCTTTCCACATTCATATAATATATAATAATTCTTATAAAAGACTTATCAAGGTTTACCATTCAAACATTTTCCCATCAACTCTTTTTTTTTTTTTCCTCAATTCCTCCCCCATGGGTTCTTGCATTAGTAAATGCAACCCTCAAAAGAATTCCCAAGTAGATGATGATCATCACCATGAATGTGTTAAAGATAAGCTTGTGATTTCACAAGATTGTATATCTCCAAAAATTCCTCTTCCTTCTTTTTCTACTTCATCTATTCAACCTCGAAAACTTGTATCGTCTTCTCCTTCTTCTTCCTCTTCTTCTTGTTCGGTATCTCTTTCATCATTTTCCTCTACTGCAACAAATATTACATTATCTTCGTCTTTATCATCATCATCTTCGTCCTCTTCATCCTCTTGTTTCAAGGATCGTTCTTTCTCGAATGATTTCTTGTTGTCTTGTGCTCAAGAACACAATCATATACTTGACATCAAGAAAAACAAAGCAACTAATTTGGTTAGTCATCAAAATACACCAACCATGTCTACAAGTGGCAAAAAATGCCCGCGGTCACCATCATTATCATTATCATCCACTTTGTCCAAACCATCAAGTCCTCAAAGAGAGTGCAATTCTACGACGACCCCTAAGAAAAGGCCACGTGCCAATTCACCAACCATGGTTCGACAAAAGAGTTTTAGAAAAGAACCTGATCAACAACTCAATATCAAGGGAGGAAACATTGGTAACAATACTTCAAGTATTACCTCTACATATCATCATTTTCCTAGTTGTAGAACAACCCTAAAATCGCCATCTCCAAGTCGAAGATTTCCTTCGAACTCGAATGGTGACATGAAGGTGAGCTCTTTTAGAAAATCAATAGCCTCAAAAGGGAATAATGGGAGTGTTATATCAAGATCATCATCTTTGAGAAGAGAGAATCATTTCTCTCCAAAAAATGAAGAAAAAATGAGAAAGGTTCTTCCTGTTTCTCCAAAGATTGATGAAATGGAAATTGGAGAAGTGAAGTCAAGTGATCATCAACATTTAGACTCACTTCTCATGGAGGATATTAATAATCCTCTTATTGCCTTGGATTGTTTCATTTTTCTCTAGAGTGGCATCTCTATGTACATGTTTTTTCTTTTATTGTTATTGTTGGCTTTAATTTCTATGGGTCTCAAAAGGAGTTGAACCCACAATTTAATGGTGAAAGTATGGCACTTTCTACCATATTGTTATAACTTGTCTTGTTTGGAATGACAAGCATGTTCATAGCGTGTGTTTTATTTCATATTTACACTTCATTCCTTCTTTGGAAACTATCATTTCGACAGGAGACAAAATGGAAGATTTATTGTATTTGCTTGAATTATTTGATTGAAATGGATATATACTTGTTTTTGACCTATTCATGTTAAGTACTTGTTTCATAAAGAAAATGAATGTAAGTTATGTACTACATTATTTGTTTGTTTAGTTTTCAATCATTTTCTTACTGTTGAATTTCCTAAAATATTCCACGTTTACCTATTGACAGCTTGGGTTGCTTGGTCTTGGAATTGACAACAAGATTTGGAAACTTCTGGCCATATTTCATTTGTCCACTACAACATTTTGACATTTGATAGAAATTACGGCCATTTCCTTTTTCCCTTCCCTTTTTGTAAATGATTAGTAATAAGAGTACAAGAACTCTGAAATTTCGATACCAACAATACATAACACTAGAGAAAATATTCCGTGGTAGAATGGGCCCATCACGTGTTATTCGTTTTATTTAAAAAAAATTATACAAAACTTTCAATAAAAGCTAAATTATTTATATAAAAAATTAGTCAAAAATTTTGGACTTACTTAAAATGACCAACCGGCGCAAGGGTAAATTACATAATACTCGAAACATCCATATCATGTTTACTTTCTCTCTCACTATTTTTATAAAAATCTTAAGTGTACCACTTTTTTCTTTTACTACCTTTAGTTTACTTGATGCATCACGCTTTTCTTCTTTCTTCTCTCTTTCTCTATCTCTCTTCTTTCTCATTGATACCAAAAACTCAAAACCCATTTCTCCTTTCTGTTAACTCTGGCCACCAGGACAGTCTATTACCGCCATAAACTCCAATATTCCACGCGACTTCAATGATTATATCTATAGTTTTGTGCTGTTGGGATCGAATTGACTTTTGATTTTGAAACTCTTTGGTTTTGATTTAGGATAGTTGTTGTATAATTCTATTTGGAGGATTCTGCCCCTTTTTACAGTGATCGATTAGATCCCTTATGCTTTATTTTGGGTTGTGCATATATTTGAAGTTTTCTGGTGTTTAGGTTCTATGTTTTTTATGAAGCATCATTGGCTAGTGATGGTAGAGAAAACAATGGTTACAAGTGCAAATTTAAGGTACGTGTGTGCTATCATGTGGTGTGCTTGATACATAATTTCTTATTCTGAGCATGTATCTTTACACAAATTTATTAAATTAGTATGAGATACATAAAAATTAGTACTAACTATAAGCTAATACATTAAATATGATGAATGTATTCGTGTACTAGTTCAAAATGTACCTAAGATTTGATGATCTGAATATCTCACAATGTATTACAGTGTATTTGATAATGAATGAAATTTGATAAATGTATCTAACATACACAAGTTAATATGATTTATATATTAATTTGTCTAATGGTGGTGGTTTTAGTGATGAATGTATCCTTATTTTTAGTTATTATTGTCAACAAATGTATTTTACATACATTATGTATCGCAATGTAGGACCACATGAAGGCTGCAACCAATATACCTCTTTTGTCCCGTATACGCCTCCTCCATTCACTTGCAAACCGGATAGGCAAGGTCCATGAAGGAAACAACTGCATACAACTCAATTCATAAAGTAAATTGAACTCATATAAAAATAAACTATGGTTGGACCTCTTATAGGTCTGTATCACAATCAAGTATCAATGACCGTGCCCAGTCGCAATCGGAACTAAATCTAAAATGAAATCAACATCTAGATCATCGGTGCACCAATTCTAGTGATAACTCAACACAATGGTTAAATCTTTACTTATCCTTTTAATCATCAAAACTAGTAAAACACTTCGATAATCAATACTGAAAACGGGCTCACAAGTCCATGCAAGGTTTGAAAATCAGTGGCGCTGCGCTCTTTTCCATAAAATAGTAATAACCAATGCATAAAACCAATTTCATGACAATAATATGCTCAAACAAAGCAATGACGCATAATAAATTCTATCAGCCTACACAGGCTTGATATCAACAAGCATAACCATTCAAATATTCGGGACTCAAGGATAATTTTTATAAAACCCACCATCTATTTCCCAGAGTCTATCAAGACCATTCAGGGTCACAAAGTAACTATAATCACGAATGCAACACCGAAACATAACCAACAAACGGACTAAAGAAGCAGACGGGGGTCATGGGTACCAACTTAGAAATTCAAACCCAAGAATATCTAATTACAATAATTAGTTTATATAGAGTACAAGTCTAAGATCACAAGTCATAGCATACTTTTTCTTCAAAAACAAGCTCACAAATACTGAGTAGAATAGGCCCAGATTGCTCCAAATATGTAAAAAATGCACGAACGAGTTCGAACAATCATGAAACTAGCAATAATAATAATCTATGTGCTAATACGAGTCAACTGACACCCATTAAGCTACGAAAATAGCTAGGGTCAAAACTAACCCATGGGCTTGCAAACCCGAAACTCTTAATAAAAGGTACCAAAATATTCTTATGTTGTAGAAAAAGCATAGCTAAAATAGCTAAAACGAGCATTAAGTAAGACTGAAATAATGATATAAAGAGAAGAACTCTCTTGAAGAATTTGAAAAATTTTAGAAAGAAATTCAATGAATTTAAGGATGAAACTACCAAATAATTATGAAAAAATAATTATGAACATTCCCCGATATTTCCCAAGATCATAATGAAGATTCAAGAACTTCAAGTTCATTAATGGAGTTTCATAGTAAAGAAGAATGTCGATTTTGGGTGAAATTTAGGAGGAATTGAGTGAAAACTCACTAATAATCAAGGAATATTTGAAGAAATATAGTTCCCACTTCACCCAGTATCATTAGAAAATACTCAAGAATTTTAATGGGGTTTTTTGAAAGATCTTGGAATTGCAAAGATAAAGAAAATGAGAGAAAATTCAAAACTCCCGACTTTTTTATCCAACAGGGGGATACTAATTTAAAGATAAAATAACCGATAAATAAATCACTTATAAATCAGCAAAAATATCGACAAATCGGTCATGATCGATAAACTAAAAAAAATACTGACAAATCGGTCAAATGTCCAATTTATTGTTTGCACCAAATGAAAACATTTTAGATTTTAAAAAATAGGCCTCGGGGCCCAATTGGAGTCCGATACACAGAACCAAATATGAAAATTGCATAAAAATGATATTTCAGACTCAACGATACAGATAAAATTTTAATTTTAGTTCATCCCAACAAAGTATTTACCAAAGTCAACACTTTACCAAAATTTAACTTTTCAAACACTTTACCAAATTTAACGACCAAATAAATTCCCTAGGAACCGAACCACCGGTCCCTATAAGTCTCAAATGACTTAGAGCCGCTTAAAAGCTCTAGAATGCAAGAAAATGCAAAAACACAAAATGGATGTCAGGGTCATTACAACTTATTACTCACGTCTTGTAGTATTTTGGTTGTACTTTGAATGTGATTCTCATACTTCACTTTTATTCACAAAATTCCATTATATTATTCCATATTCGTTTTTGCAATTTTCTACTTAATCATTATAAATGTTATTATTATGCTCTCACTACTAGATATTGATAATAACGTTATGATAGTGAGTGGATAAGAACCACAACTAGAGTTGTAGGAACCATAGAGGATTAACGAAGTCGGTTAAAGTACATAGGTGGTTCTTTAATGGTGTGAATGCATGAAATATTATTTTTTTCATTTTAATTGCTTTCTTATGGTTACAAACATTAAGAACTTGTTTGTATTCTTTATTTGCTTGCGGGAGGGGTAGAGATTAGGAAAATAAATGACAAAGATTTGAAGACTCCATCTAATTAACCTGAGCCCGTAAGGGTATGGTTAAATCTATCATAAAAATAAGGGTTAGTATGGAGCACACTCTGAGATTGGGAGGTGATGGGGGCATAGTTATCTAATAGGTCATGACAACATTTAGGTGAATATAACTTGTTAGATTTTTTATGCATAGCACTGGGATAGATCACCAGTACTAAACACTTATGGAGTTAAGATGTCATTGAAAACACAGTCCTAGTATCTCAACATTACTTTCTATAACCTCACTCAATCCTCGATTTACTACTGTTAAAATACAAGTGGATTTTATTCCCTATATCAAAAGAAAGTCAAGGAAAAAATTTGGTTGAATCTGGCATTGATTTTAAAGGTTTTGGAATTTTGAATTTTGAAAGTTATTCTTGTGAAGAAGATGATGATAAGGTATATTTGATCCAAAACCCATATTTTAAAGTGATGAAAAATTGTTAAAACTTGCATCAAGGATTTGTACTAAGGTTATAAGGACCAAATGAGTCACGAATTACCAAGAAATTCAACTAAGAAAAAAATCAATTTTGGGTAGTCCACTGCCCTCTGGACAACTTCCTAAAAGGTACAATTCGACCCTGAATGATTTTTTCAAACCATTTTGTCCATAGGAAAACATTCTGGAACTTTTGAATTGTCGTCCACCATCCCTTCCAACCTTGGATGAATTGTCCACACCTATATAAAAAAAAGTTGTTTTGATTTGTCGTATCTTTCACTTATCCTCGGTACTTCTTAGTTATTTTCTTTTATTATACAGTTAGTAACCATTTAATTACTTTATCTTACTTGTGAATGCAAGTACTAATTCTTTGAGTTTTTTTTTTATTGTAGTCCATTTATTTGTGTGTTTTTCTCTTCTATTTTCTATATACTTATTTAATTCTAGTCCTTTTGTTTGTTTTGTCCATTGTTGTATCAATAAAGATCCACTCCAAACTTGATCATTAATTGATACTTTAATATCTCCGATTTGAAGCAAGGTTCAAACGTATTCAATCTAATTTGTGAGGTATTCAAAGTGAGCAATAGGAGTCTTGGTGAGGATTTTTATTACTAATTTTGTTTCTTCTTTTTGTAGGTACACAACTTTAGATTTGTCTTCTATAGCCTCAGATTCTTATGACTATGATTGAAATGATGAAGGCTATATATATCATAATGAAAGCTACTATGCTGGAGAAGGATATGAAAAAAGTTATTATCATAGCTCTTATAATGAAGAAGGAGAGTATGGGGAGTCATGTGAAGTTTCCTATGGTGACTATAGAGAATTTAAAAAGTCTTGCACTTATCATTCCAAGAATAAGGGCAACCCAACTCCAAGAGTTGAATTTGTTTGTGCTAGTTCAAGTTAAATCCATTCAACGGAAAGCAGCGAGTATGCATCTCCAATGTCTAGGGGTACCACTTATTACACTCCTCATTCCACTGACCAAATATTGGTATATAGTAATCAAAGTTGGTATGGAGTCATGCTATGATTTTAAACCACATTTGACCTATTCTCCCTATTTTTCAAGGAAAGAAATATTCCAAAACTTCTCTTAAATGGGAATGACAATATAAGTTGGCTTTCCAAACCTATAAGACACCCAATGAGAAGTATACTTACTCCATTAAACACTTAGGAAGGAATGCATCAATTTTATGGGAGTATGAAATGGGACATCAACGAATTTTTGGTTACACTCATATTCTAACATGGGAATAGTTGAAAGATCTTCTAAAATTCAAGTATATGCCGAAAGGATTCTATAACCCCTACAATGCTAGCCTTAAAAGACAATCTATCAAAAAAAATATTGGTTAACGGAGAAAGCCAATCTTCCTTACTCCCAAAATAAACTATGAAAGATAAAAAAAAATTGAGAGGAGTGATAAGTGAAAAGTGGCAACCTAAGAAAGGAAAAAGAAAAGGATGTGTAGAGTGAAGTGGGGGAGTTGCTGCAAACCCAATCTAACATTTTTCCCTGTCCTTCTCTTTGTAATGATTTCTATGTAGGTACAAGCATGATGAAAAGGAACCCAAGTTCCCGACAAGGTTCCTATATGTGAGGAATTATGGAAATGACTAGCCTCCTGGAAAAACATTTGAAAATGTAAAAAGGCATGGAAGTAGAGGCCACACTTCAAGGTGAAGAAGGTTCTTCTTGTGAGATTTAAGGTAAAATAGCTAAAATTAACACTTTAACATTCTATATTGTATAAAGTGTGAGTAGTAGATTTTATTTACATAAGCTAATGATTCTGTGTCTTTGGAAGATGATGTATAATTTGAGAATGTAGATACACTAGTTGATTCTATTAATAACTAAGTTAATTCCTCTTGTGAGAGCACTCCATGTCCACCTAGTGTATCTATATCTACTTCAAATATATGTACATTATCATTTGATACTTTTATTGGTCAACTTAAGCTTGATTCTTGTTCACTAATTAAGGACACGTGATATGTGATTAATGAGCCTCAAATTAGTGATTTTATTGATAATATTGATCATTTGTGTAGGAGTGAATCGGTGAGCATAACTTGTGTTGAGGATCCAATTGTTTATTTTGCTCATAGAGATCAAGTGATTAAAAATGTCTCAAACAATGATATTCATCTTTTTGAGAGTGTACTTGTATGCATGACATCTCCTTCATTGATTGATCAATCTCTTTTTAAGTACAATAGCTTGTTTGAACTTGATGATATCGCTCCTAATGAATTACCTAGTGGTGCAAACTTTGATAATAGTATTGCTCTTGAGGGATATACTATTTATGATAACCCACTATGGTGTGAAGATGTTCCTCTAGATTTCAAAACCTCTTTTATGAAGATGGAAGTGCACCTAGGGGTTAGGAATTTATTAAGGGAGAAAAAGGTGTTTGCTTTTTATTTGTTTCTTTCTCTTTGTATAGACCTCTTCTTGATAGTTTGTGTGACACTATTATATTGGATATTTGTCTTATATTCAAGGATACCGAGGATAAAGTTTTTTTACAAAACATCTTTGTATACTATCTATTTTCATATAATGACACTCAATCTCATGGGGGTATGTTATATGTAGGTAAAAGTGACAACCTGCAAGTGGAAGTCTATTTTCTTCCATCTTGTGTTCTTTATATCCATTTGGCTCGGTATTGATTCTTTTGGTATCCAAGTACTTGTTTTATGGGGTTATACTCCTTTTGTGATTATTATTGATACTCTGTTATATGTTAAGAGTGTGCAACCTTGTCATGGTGATAGAATTATTTTTTCTAATGCTAATCCTCATGCTATGAGATTGTTATTGTTTGTTTCCTCTATGATTTTGCAAGGTTTAGATTTGATGACAAATCTTTTTTCAAGAAGTGGAGGACGATATGAATTGGGATTCATCAAAGATTCATACACAAGGCCGAGCTAGGAAGCTGGTTGACTTATCATCCATTCACGACTTACGAAGCTTACTAGGCACTTGTAGTGAAGATGCGAATCTTAAAAATATGCTAAAGTAGAAGTACGAGACTCCACTTGAAGGAATTAAGGAATAAAGAAAAGGGGCTATATATGCAAAGAAGGCTACTTCATGAATTTCTAAATTCATAATGTCAAGATGTCCAAACAAGACTCTTAATCATCAAGGGTATATTTTTAATAGACAAACTTTCCCCTTTCCCCTTAGTCTAGTATAATAGGTAGTCTTTTATTTCATTAGTAAGCTATGTTGAATTATGAATTGAGATTGTTGAACTTGTATCTCTTTTGAGAGAGAGAGTGGCTCGAGTATATTTGATAGAGATAGAGTATGAGAGAGAGTACTTGGTTAAGCCTCATTTGAACCTTGTTTAGAAACATGGGTTTCTTGAAAGTTGATATCATCGAGGTCTTCGTAAGAGATTGGTGATTTAGGTACATTTTTAGGTCTTAGGTATGATAAATCTTTGGTTGCCTTTTAATCCATATTTGTGTTTATATATTTATCCTTATATTTTTATTTTTATGTTCTTTCAATCTGTCTTATTTTGTGTTTTGATTCTTCATATCCAATTTCACATCAATGGGGTATAAATAGATAATGGAAAGAGCAACAATGTACTAGCCAATCTCAAACACAGAGCGAAGTATGATGACAAATAAGAACATGTAGTGTTTGGATCAAATAAAGTCGAAATGGGCTGATAACATACTTAAATGGTACTTGTAACAATAGTATCTGAGGCCTCCGCCTCTGGTCTATCATGTACAACATTAAAATGACGACGACCTCCACCATGGCTACCATCTCTACCTTTACCTCTACCACGTCGAAGAGCACCAACACTTCTACTTTAGAGTGGCACTACTCTAATAGGTTGAGCTAGTATTGTAGGTGGTGCACCTAAAGGCTGAACAACATGTTGAATAGTACCCCGCTCCGGGGCAATCTCCAGTAAGGTAATCCATAGCATCACACTCATAACATGACCCCAATAGCCTTTTCTATCGGGAAGAACTAGCTAAATCAGTATGGCCACCGTCGCCTGAAACCTGGAAGTAGTTCCCCTCAATGACTGACCAGATGAATGAACCTCATACCCAAAACTCTGTGCACTATCATAAGAAGTCTAAGATGAAGTGGGCACAAGATGGCTAGATTGTCCCTGTTATTGATACTGAGATGGTCCTCTACCCCAAGAATTTGATCCCCTACCTCCATACCAGGATCCATTGAATCTGTCCTAATGTCGAGGCCTCTTCTCCTAATTCCTATAGCTCTCATGAACTATACCCTCCATAGTATAGACATTCTCTAACAATTCATGAAATGATGCACCAATAAAAACAAGAAAATTGGCGGTTTCTCAAATCTAGGGCCTCAAACCCCAAGAAAAAAGAAGAATCCTTTTTGTTTTTCAGGTATCAACCTAGTCCCAGGCTCAAACAGATGATGAAATTAGGCCTCATACTCGATGACTGTCATAGACTCCTGCTGCAACCAAATAAACTTCTGTCTCCTTCTCTCCCGATCAGTACGGGAGATATACCTGCCCAAAAGGCATTACAAGACATACTCCAAGTTAGGGGAAATACACTAAATGAACTAAAAAAAACACAGGATCCCACAACTGTTTGGCCAAGCCACTCATTTGATATGCTATAAAGTCTACACCAGAGTACCCAAAAATCCAAGGTTATGAAACCCCTCCTAACACCTACCTAGAAAGTCTTGGGAAACCTCTCCAATATTGTCGATATTTATAGTAGGATCCGATCTCAAGAATCTGCCTAATGCATTTTAATCCACCACAAACATAGGTGGGCGGGGAGGCACAAGCTGAGTAACTGAAGGAACCGGTAAATCAGGTACTGGAGTAGCATAGGTGTAAACTAGAGGCGTCTAAAATGAATAAGCTATGGTACTAGGCGGTATACCCAAACCAGGAACACCTAGGGCTTCCCTCTGAGCAGATATTTGGGCCCCATCAACGAACTGCCCACTCACCATACCCAATAACTGCACCAGAACACCTGGGATATCCAATGTAAGAATTAAAGCTGGAGCTAACTCAGATGTAACTTAAGTTGGCCTCTGCAACTCAGGTGGTTGCTGAACCGGTACAAGCTCAATCTTAGTATCCAGAGCTCCGATTGGGGAAACACCTCTAGAAGGTGTTGTAGTCTAGGAACATCCTCAACCTCAGGGTCAATCTCTAACCGGCCCCTAGCTGGAGCTCTAACTGGTGGTGCTACAGGCTCCTCATCCCCTACTGCGTTCGAAGATTGTGTATGTTCCATCTGTGAAAGTTGAACAAGAATAAATGATATATTAAGATACCAACTAGGATAAAACGTTTGACATACAAATGAAAAGAGAATGATTTCCTAAGATGTCAATGCAACCTCCCGAAGAGAGGATACATATGTTATCATACCGATCCGCAGAACTCTACTAGACATTGGCTCATGTACTGAGGATACCAATGAATCTAAGCTTTGATACCAATATAATTCTTTAAATTACAAGAGCATCGATGAAAATAGAATTGTATAAAACATATCATTTATATTCGTATAGTTCCATTTGTATCAACAAATAAAAAAATAAAAATAATAATGTGAATTAAAATACAATGAGGGTTATGATATTTCCTTCATCATCTATTACTTGAATTCGACGAACCATGTATTTTAAAGTACAAAAAGATAAAAATAAAATATAAAGTACAATAAAAAAAGAAATGAGAAAGAAGAAAGAAACATAAACAAAGAAACAAAAAATTAAAAAAATGAAAATGAAAGCAAAAAAGAAAGAAAGAAACAGGAAAAAAAATTGAAGAAAAAAAAAAGAGAAGTAGAAATGAAAAAAAATATACTAAAATATTCATTCAATAAAAAGGTTAAAAAATGAAAAAGTGAAAAAAGAAAAGGAAAAAAAAGAAAAGAGATAATAAAGAGAGAAAATAAATGAAGAATAAAAACTTAAAATACTATTATAAGTTATAGTTAAAGGTTTAGATTTGTTATGTAACATAATTTCCTATTCTAAAGATACTATAAAATGGCCAAAAAAATTTAAAAGTATACCAAAGGCACTTTTAATCAACCTCTTGTCACTTTTCAAAAATAAAACACAAAAATAAATTGTGTTATTTTCTTTAATTAAATTTTATTAGTGTCTACTTAATCTAACTTCACACGTTTTCCTTCTGCTAAAGAAGTTATTTGAGTATCTCTTTCTTCTCGAGAGAACCACTAGTAAAACATGGCGCGTGTAGTTGGAGCCCTTAACTTTGCTTCTCTAATGGCGGTTTATGAAAGGCCATCATTTAGGGGGATTCTGCAACCCACAGAGCAGCTGCCATTTTCACGTCGGAGGATGAATCTGCAATCTAAGGCTTCTGATGAGGTACAATATTTCTTCATCCTCAAGTTAAAAAGCATATCTGCTTAGCTCCTTTTTATAAATTTATTTTTTTTTACGTTTTATGATTTATTGATAAGATTCTTTTTTATATATAAGAAATTTTATTTTTATATAAATTTTTTAAAAAAAATAAGAGATTTCCTTACCTTTCCTGTATTTAGATTACTGGATCTTGCATTGCACATGGTCAATTTCACTGCTCCTATCCCAATAAAGTTCACAAAATTAAATGGCCAATTCTTCATCGAATCGAAAAGATCTAACCGACTAATCTCTTATCTTCGTAAACGCTAACAGGGCGGGAAGCAAAAAAAAACTTTTTTTATCTTATTAGTCAAGCATTAATGAGCAAGAAAAAGAATGAGCTAAGAAGCTAAACTAATGGATTCTTTGGGAATTTAAGAAAATAGCTAGCAATTATTTACTCTAGTATTAAAGAACTACAATTTTCAAGAAACACGGAATAAATAGGGCATCTTAATACTTTTTTCGTCTCTAAATTTAGTTATTATTTATATTATTAATAGTTATTTAATAATAGTTATCATGTTTAGAATCAGAATGAATAATTTATTCATTTTACTCTTACTACTCTTTTGGTTCTATATTAAGTGAATTATTCACGTAATGTATATCCGTTAATAAAAAGTAATTAGGATATAATTTAGATAAATTTTCATTTTTACCTCTCTTCGTTATTTCAAAATTAGTTTTGAAAATGGAGATGTTCATTAATAAAAAATATAAAGAAAGGGCAAAAGTAAAAAAATATTTTCAACATTTCGGTTGAATTTTGAACAGCTAAGTTATTTTGAACTAAAAAAAAAGGTCTCAACAATTCACTTAATATGGGACGGGAGAGTATTAACTATCATTCATTTTTCAATATATTTTTTAAATCATAAAATTTATTATAATAAAAGAATGAAATAGTAAAATTATATTCATAAATTTTGTTTCTTAACCCGTATTCAAGTCAAAACTAACAACTAAAGATGGACGGAGAGAGTAAATAATACCTTATATTATGAAAATATATTCCTTAATGGTATGAGAAAAACTAAATCAATATTTATTTTGAAACGAAAAGAATAATAGTTTGATAAAGCTGAAAATGGTACAATTATTGCACCAAAATTATATTTGTACAATGTTATAAAATGGACAAAATGGACCAACAAGTTCCTAAATTCATTAGAATTTCAATATTTTATATGTTTTGATAGAAAAAGTTAGTGATAAATGTGATCATATGACTAGAGAATTTGTGTAATATCGTTTAACTTGGACAGAGTGTAAAAGTGAGATGATAGACTTTAAGGTCTGCATGTAGCTATAAATCGTTTGGTAAAAGGATAATTTCAAAGTTAAGTTGTTTCGAATTATAGAAGGATGTTATTGGGACGCAAGGAGTATTTGTATTAGTTTTGAACTTGTTTTTTGTACTTAAAAGAAATCGAACACTCAACTGTTCTTGTGCTTCTCTAGAGTCTGAATCTGGGGTACTTGGTTAGTTGATAGGTTTATCAATATTTGCATGGAATATGTAATCTTGAAAAAGTGCAGGATGGTTTTGTTTTTTGGCCTAAGTGCTTGGTCTTTTCGAGAAGTTGAAGTGATTTAGACCTTGGGGTCTATCATGTTTGGCAGAAGCAATAGCCAGTCTTCTATATATTTATTATGTTTACAGGTTGAAGGTTCACCATGGGACGATAAAGGGTTATTGAAGAGTCAAGAATTGTATGAGTACGTTTTGGAGACTAGTGTTTACCCACGGGAACCAGTGCTACTCAAAGAGATCAGGGATATAACAGCAAATCATCCAGAGTTTTATATGGGAACAACACCTGATTCAGGTCAACTGATAGCATTATTGTTGAACCTGTTAAATGCCAAAAACACTATTGAACTTGGAGTCTTCACTGGATATTCTCTACTTCTAGCAGCTCTTACAATTCCTGATGATGGCAACATCCTAGCAATTGACCCTGATCGACAGTCTTATGAAATGGGACTACCAGTCATCCAAAAAGCAGGGGTGGAGCATAAAATTGATTTCAAAGCCTCCCCGGCTTTACCTGTGCTTGACAAGCTCCTGGAAGATGAAAAAAACAAAGGTAGTTTTGATTTTGCATTTGTGGATGCGGATAAAACCAATTATGGCAACTATCATGATAGACTAATGCAGTTGGTGAAAGTTGGAGGTTTGATAGTGTACGATAACACACTCTGGTATGGAACACTTGCAATGCCAGAGGAAAGTGTTGACCAGTTGATGAGAGAAGATAGAAGTTACTTGCTTGAGTTCAACAGATTCCTTGCTGCAGATACACGCATTCAAATATCTCAAGTTAGTGTAGGTGATGGAATGACCATCTGCAGGCGACTTATTGATGAAAGTGAAAAATTGGACCCTATTTGACCTTATCCATAAGCAAATACCCCTATGATGCATACAAAAATAAAAATTCCAGGTAGCTCTCTTTCTAGGTAAATCTCTCCATCCTTTAGTTGCTTAAAGATGTTAGTTATGCAGACGATCGACTTCCCAAAGAAGCAGCTATAGGGAGCAGAACAAAGTTGTCGATCTATTAGATGTTCTATCTGTTTTTGCTTATGAAGTAATTGAGCTAGATATGTAAGGAACTAATATTCCTGTAAATGTTGGACCAATTTATCTTGTAATGACTATGTTGGGTGTGCAAATAAAGTATCACATTCGTAGCTGAAAGGGTTGGGAACTTACATACATATAAGGTGTTGAGACCTTTTGGGAAAACCGTGCGGGCTTTGCCCAAAACGGATAATATTGAAAGGATTGGGAACCTACATACATATAAGGCGTTGAGACCTTTTGGGAAAACCGTGCGGGCTTATCCCAAAACGGATAATATCACACCATATAAGAATGTCTTTGGACAAAGATCACTCGTCCAGCTCCACTCCGCTCCAGCATCTGTTCATTGTGGGGAGTTACGTTCTAGTTTGTGGCCTAGCATTAAGTGGACTTGGGGGTGCAGGGTACAAGATATTTTCGGTAAATTGTAGGTAGTGTTACTTATATATATATTCTGTAATTTTAACCTAAAACATATAATAAGAATACAGCCGCTCATCACTTTCGAGGATGTAAGCAAATTATCGAATTTCGTTAAATCTTATATTTATTTTTTTTATTAAATCAAGTATTTATTAGTGTAATCATTCGTAATACTACTATAATTTTCACCTGAAAAAAAAATTGCAGAAACCTTGTCTTTACTACATCAAATATCTTGATATTACTAGAGTTGACTGTCCTGGAAGACAAACACATTTCTAATTGACTGTCCTGGAAGACAAACGCTCGTGAATAACCTCCAATGCTATTAGTGAGGGAGCGAATATATTATCCTTGCAGAACTGATTAATTTTTCTAACAAGAGAAGGTTATAGACTTGATTATGAAGGAACAAGAAATCTTTTTTCTAGAAATATGCTTTCAAGTTTTCCCTCACCTGTTTTTTTTTTTTTATAAAAAAATAAAAAAAATCTATAGGAGCCATGTGTTTCTTGTTAACCAAAGAGACATACTACCACATAGTATATAGAGTTGTTCTTTTTAGAGGGGAAAAAGATCACCTTGACTTAGGGGTGTAAATTCGTGTCGGGTCATGGGTTGGCGGGTCGTGTTCGACACGAACACGAAAAAAATTTAAGAAC
>JBDJHY010000087.1:13340357-13354134 GCA_039654485.1 Withania somnifera
AAACATATTCAACAACATCCCTCTTAATTTTTTCCACCAATACAACTATCATATGTCTCGGTACATCTTGTATATACGAAGATGGATAGAATACCTGGAACTGTGAGCCTCAGCAAGATCAACTGAACTAAATCACCAACCTGAGGTATACAAGTGCGACCATCGAATCGAAGCACACCTTCTATGTCATAGAAGTTGTACCGGCCTCTCCGACTAATACCTCTCAATGGAGGGTAACCAACCACTTATCCTCGAATTGATGCTGCCATATCTGATCTATCAAAGAATATTTGGCCTCAATACATGACAATACATGCATGGGGTCTGAAAGATCAAGTCTAACCAAATAATTAGCCAACGACTGAACTTCCACCACCAGTGGCCTCTCAGAAATTTACAAGGTTGTTGACTGCCCATACTGACTGCTTTCAGACTCAAGGCATTTGCCACTACATTTTCCTTGCCCGAATTATATAGGATGGAAATGTCATGGTCATTCAGTAGTTCAATCCACCTTCACTGTCTAGAATTTAACTCTCCCTGACTCATAATGTACTGAAGACTACGATGGTCAGTAAATATCTGAAACTGGACCCCATACATATAATGCCTCCAATCTTAAGCGCAAACACTACCTCTACCAACTCTAAGTCATGAGTGGGGTAGTTATGCTCATGAACCTTCCGTTGCCTCGAAGCATATGCGATAACTTGGCCCTGAAACATTAGAACATAATCCAAACCAACATTGAAGGCATCATAATACACAGAAAAACCTTGACCCTCCACTGGTAAGGTCGACATTGGCGCTGAAGTCAACAAGTCCTTGATTCGAAAAGATCAGCTCACACTCATTCGACCATTGGAATGTAACATCCTTCCTAGTAAATCTAGTTAAAAGTGCTGCAATCAAAGAGATCCCCTTAACAAAATGTCGATAGTATCCATCCAAAACCCATAAAACTATAAATCTCAAAGACAGAAGTCGGTCTCAGCAAATTCCATACCGCCTGAATATTTGTTGGGTCTATTTAATTCCATTTTTGGACACTACATTCCCTAAAAATACCACGGAATCTAACCAAAACTCACACTTTGAGAACTTGTCATAAAGCTTATGTTCTCACAGTATTTGGAGAATCAATCTCAAGTGTCACTCATGATCTGACTTACTCTGCGAATACACTAAAATGTCATCAATAAACATGATCACAAAAAAGTCTAAATAGGGCTTAAGCACCCTATGCATCAAATCCATAAACGCCACTGGAGCATTGGTCAACATAAAAGACATAACCAAAAACTTATAATGACTATAATGAGTCCTGAAAGTTGTTTTAGGAATATCCTCCGTCTGAATCTGCAACTCATAGTAACAAGACCTCAAATCAATTTTAGAGAACACTGCTGCTCCTTGAAGCTGGTCAAATAAGTCATCAATTCTCGGCATAAGATATTTGTTTTTCATAGTAACTTTGTTTAGCTATTGATAATCGATACATATTCTCATTGTACCATCTTTATTCTTCATAAATAGTACCGGTGCACCCCAAGGTGACACACTAGAATGCACAAAGCATTTATCTAACAAATCTAGAAGTTGAACCTTTAGCTCCCTTAACTATATAAGAGCCATATGATAAGGAGCAATAGAAATGGGCTTAGTGCCCAGCTCTAAGTCAATAGCAAAGTCAATATCCCGCTCTGGTGGTAGGCCTGGTAGGTCGGTTGGGAATATATCTAGGAACTGAGAAACAATATGAACAGACTCAGGAATAGGAGTATCAATCTAAATATCACGAACATAGTCTAAGTATGCGAAACACCCTCCCTACTAGACCCGTAGCCTAAAGGCATGAAATAAGGCCTCTCAGTGCGCAACTACTAGAACCATGCCACATAACCAGAGATGAACTTGGTATCGCTAAGGTGACGGTCTTGGCATTACAATCCAAAATTGCACAATGTGGAGACAACCAATCCATACCAAGAATAACATCAAAGTCTACCATATCAAGCAATATCAACTCAGCCCATGTGTCTAACCCTCCAATAGAAATCAAACAAGATCTAATCAACTAATCCACTACAAAAGAATCACCTATAGGGGTAGCTACAGATGTAGACATCACATCACTAGGCAAAATAAGATGACACATATGAACAAGTAGACCCATGGTAAAATAATGCTGAAGTAGGTATTGGACACATAAAAATCAAACCTGTAATCACAAAATTCAAGGAAACAACTTCAGATAGAGAAGGAACAACATATAACCGGTGATCACTACCATGACGACCACTACCACAACCACCGCCCCTACCACACTGGCCACCACCTCTATAACCACCTTGTGCCCCACCTCTAGTCAGCGGAGGCACTAATCTCAATGGATGTACAAACTGAGGAGCAGGCTTAATAGTGCCCCTCTGTGGACAAGCTTTAGCATAGTGGTCCACAAAACCACACCCATAACATGGCCTAAACGGCCCACTCTGTCGGGCTCCCTTACTAGAACACATCTGACCACTCTATTGTAACAAACTGGCCCTTCGTGAATACTGTGCAGGAGATGGAGATGAAACCTGAAGTGATGCCTATACTGGCCTAATAGGCTAGGTCGATGACTGATAGAACTTTCCACGGCCCCTAGAATGGGACCCACTATAACCTCCCTAGAATTTTGGCCTCTTTATTATGTTGACGCGACTCAGATAGAGGGATTCCATAGAGTTTGCAAGATCAACTACCGACTAGAAGGGACGACCATCAGAAACCAATAATACTACTAACTTGTGGAATCTATCCCTCAACTCGTATGCAAACCTGCAGACTCTCTCCGCCTTAGTGGGTATGAACTCAACCCCATAAACTAATAGCTAATTAAATCTAGCCTCGTACTCTGCAACAAATATGGGTCCCTACTCTAACTTCTTGAATTCTTCCCTCAAGCGCTCCCTCTCGGCCCTAGAAACAAACTTCTTATAAATACCTCATAGAATTCAACCCAAGTTGTCTGTGATGAACTGGCGTGTCTACAAACTAAGAATTCTCACCACAACTGGATACCATACCACACATTTGGTAGGTGGAGAAGGTTATTCCATAGGTCTATAACACCCCCATGTTGGTTAATCTCTCTTCACACTCAACCATAAACTCGTGCGCATCCTCCTCCGGTATCCTAGTGAATTTAGGGGGATCCAGTCTCAAGAATCTGGTTAGGAGCTTCTGCTCCAATCTGACATGGGAGGTTTTTTTTAGTAGCAGGAGCAATGGTCACCTGAACAGGTGCGAAAGTCAATATCAGAATAGCTGGCGATACTAGCTGCACCAAAGGCTAAGATGTCAAAACTGCGGATTGTATCCTATCTGTAGGGGGCCTCCAGAGGCACTGAGTAACTTTTATAACACGCTACAACTATATAGAGACGGAGATGGAGTGGAGGTAGGAATAGGTGTTGTTATTGGTGTTGTAGTTGGTGCCGCAATAAGTGCTGCAGGAATTGGTAGAACCTCTGCAGTAGTAACTGGAGTTGGAACTTCAGCTGGTGCTTTATTTGTCTTCTTAGCTTCAGTCGAACGTGTATGAGGCATCAGAGAAAGAGTGATGACAATGAATGAGATTTTCAAGAAACCCATAAGGATATAATCACTATAAATGATTCAAAAGAAAGAGTCAAATTTCCTAAATATCACAATAGCATCCTGAAGATAAGCAACAGATGTCTCCGCACTGATCCGTAAGACTCTACTAGACATCAGTTTTATATACTGACACCGACGAACCTAGGCTCTAATACCAATTTGTTACTACCCGATTTGGTGGATCAAGATGACACCTACTATACCACCAGTAGGATAACCAAACCTCGTAGTTCGGAGCCAAAGCAGAGGACTACTATATGAAATACGAAAGTATATCAAAAGTCAAAAGATAATTAAGTGAAGACATTTTGAGAATTAAATAAACACCCAAAAATACGGTATCTATTTCAAACTAACCACTAAGTGAGGATATAATAAAACATAAACAAGACTAGTACAACTGTATCTCCAAAATATAAAAAGATCAAATAAAAATGCCAAATCTAAAGAGAAGTAAGTACAAGTCGAATGCCAAGCTCACCTTGAATCTCTGAAGTAAATACAATCTGAACGAACATCTGTCTGTATATCATGAACGAAAACCTATACTTGAATCTGCACATGTGCAAGTGTAGTATGAGTACAAGTTACTGAAGAAACTCGTACCCAGTAGACTTCAAGGCCTCACTGAGCACATAGCAATTATAAAAGTAGTATATAACAGAGTACAAGAAAAGGGTCACCGAAGCAAATAGTACAACAAAGGGAGCTAGCTACTCAATTATGAATCAAGTATCACATAGACTGGTATCTCTAACTAATCACATAACAGGATCTTAGGAAATGAAAGAAAATGTACCCGAAATCCTTGAACAGTATATGTGAATAATAATGCAATAAATAGGAATCAATAAAGATAGGAATTCCACATAACATGGAGCAAGAATTAATCAATAATAGCAAATAAGCAGTAATAGGAATACTAAAATAAAGCGATTAAATAATGACAAGCCCCCCATAAGGAAGCGTAGCATACACAGACAACATGCTCACCCATAGATCCCCTATTCGATCTTTGAGCACACTGAAGAAAACAAGTGTAGAAAACTAAACATACATATGAACGTCATCAGAACCTCACATCCCAAATCTCAAAACCAAGAATCACAATCTGGAACCTTCTACCTCAAATCGATAGTATCTGCTGGCATCTTGTGCCTCATATTAATAGTATCCATTGGTATCTTGTGCCTCAAATCAGTAGTCAAGGCATCCAATACCAGCATATCATTGTGTATCACTAATAGTCCTTAATAAATCAGGTATCATCATTTTTTTGTAACCAATAGTACCATGTGTGTCAAAAAGTTGTACTCACTGTCGTATGTGATGGACTCAACTCCCAGTACTATACTCACTGTAGAACAAAGCCGGTCTCAAGTCCCAGTATTTATTAGGAAAAATATATTTCCTGATGCTAGGAGGTATGGTCTAGACTAAAACAAGTAAAAATAGAGTTACCAGGTGCACGATACAATGTAGAGGCTAAAACAGTAAAAGATAATTACTTATATTATTATTAAAATATTTTCATTTATTTTTTTATTCCGTAATTACACTTTGTTATCAAAATTCATCCTCTAGCCATCATGGCTCAAAATCTAGTAGTGATACTACCCAGCCCCAATGCACTCTCTTTGGAGCCATAGACCCAACCTTTCGTGTCATGAATGCACAGCTTATCAATAATATATATATCAACATATAGTCATGTAATATCCACATCCCATGCCTTGCACAGTTATCTCTAATCCATTTCTAGGTCACGGGCCCTATATCACTCGGGTGCCAACATATAAGTACCAACATGGAACGAATGAAAGGATAGTAGGGGGTTACTATACGACCTAGCTAACTAGCCCATGGATACTATTTTGTACAGTTATTAAAGCTATAAGCCCATAGATAGCCCCATGGAGCGTACCTATTATCAGACGACAAAGTGTTGCAAATCAATAAATCTTACTCCGACTGATATCAATTGGTCTCCAAATGAGCTGAAACTTGCGCCAATGCATTCTATATGTTAATAAGAGTAAGGTGTAATTTATGCTAAGTTTTGGACCATTCCTAAAATTGGGCCTAAAATAAGCTTGCGGAATCCGCTTGCTGAAACTGAAAATAAACTTTACGAGGACCTCAATATTACCAGGAACTCATGCTATAAAATTGAGCACAATTTGAGTGCGGAAAGGACTTCAAAATAGCCCAGACATATTTGACCCTAAAGGGGTCAAAGATTCAACCTTTACAGATTTAACGTTGGAATTCCGCTGTATAATTGATACTAGAAGTAATGTATACTAGGTAAACGAAGAATTATTCCATAAAATATGGATTATGACATGATTTTATTAACTTCATCAATTGGTGCTCATTAATGGAGGAAATCAAGAAACTTGAGAATTAAAACAAAAAAAACTTACTCAAAACGCAAAGGAAATCAAAGAGCAACGATGAGGGAATTTTTTCTTAGCCTTGGAATGATGTTTGGGGAAGGGTTTTTACTCCAAAATGAGTGGAAAAGGAATATATTTGCTGAAATTATGAATTGGGGTCGTGCAGGAAAACTTATACTGTCATACATTGCTGATTGCAACCGTGTGGACTTATGTCGCGATGGCGTATAGTACAGGACTAGCTATCGTGATCGCGTGAGATAGGCTCACGATCGCTTGAGGTAGTGATTGCATAGAGTACACTGTTCATTGCTTCTTTTCAATCGTATGAGTCAAGCTCGCAATCACGTATCATAAATATACAATGAAGCGCGATCCCGTGAAAGCCTATCGTGATCGCATAGAAAGACTTTGCCTGCACCAGTTACAGGTTTTGACAGCAGTTTTAAGGGAATTAACAAGTTTTGAATCCACTCAAAAGGCATTCAAAGTCCAATTATGAACAACCAAATACACAAACAGCTTAGAAATGACATTTTAGACTCAATGGAATCGACGAAACTGAAATTTGGGGTCATTTAAGCAGAATGACCCCTCAAACCAAAGATAGTCAAAAACACACATCTCCACCAATACCTCAAAATACAACAAGTCCAAAAATTATACCAACACCTCCACTAGCTTAATTCATTATTCTGGAGTTGTTGGAATTGTCGAAATTCCAATCCAATAATTTGAACATCAAAATACCACTCATGCTCCACTTTAGGCCATAAGTGTAGCTAAAATCCGCAACTTATCATAACTTGCAAATAAAAACTCCAAAACACCAACTTAAGGTTGATTTTGAATTTGTTTAGCCTTTCGTAGCTAATGGAACTGCCGAAATATAATTCTGAGCTCTTTTCGAAGGAAAGTTGGCTTTGGTCAACGAGTACTAAGTTTAGGCTCTAAAACAGGTAATTTGAGATATTTCTTAATCGAGTTGTCAAGGATCTGAACTATCGGTCTAGAAAATCATAAATGACTTGGGACAACTACCGAAATGCTCTAGAATGCAAAATGTTGCATATCTATCATAAATGACTAAGACGGTCATTACAACGGATCCTATGATATGATTTTGCTAAGGCTTAGTGATTGAGTGGTAATATTCCTCCTAAGTACAGTAGACTTGATGTGGTAGTGGGATGTGAAAATACTTTTTGAATTTTTTATGAGAGGTAAATTATAGAGGTATGTATGGCATTGATGGTTGTGTAAGATCACTTTCGAGGTTATACTTCACATATCATACTTTGGCTCATGACTAGATCAATTTCAGAAGATTTTTATGCTTGGCGGATTAATTCAGTTATTGTTACTATATTTAGCGTGTGAGGCTAAGAGTATCCCTGATGGGATGCTCTATATTCAGTTAGATATTGTGGTCGATGGTCTTGTTTCAAGGATTCTGTTTGATTACTACTTCGGATTATGCATGGTTTCTTTCAATTGTGTTGGTAAGTATTTCATTGCTATGGATGGTAACTAGGATTGTGGGATCATTGTGGAATCATCATTTTAGTGATTGAAGGTAATTTGGTTATTTATGGGATGCAATAGGAAGATAGTGACTAGTATCTTAAGTCTTGAGTCTTGCAGCATCCCTGGTTTGATTGATTTGGGTAAAAAAACGAGTATTGTGCATAGGTTATCCAATTTTTTAGGTCCCCTTGTGGGTAAGTGATAGTTGGGTCTCATCTTTGAGTGATACTGGTTTAGAAATTTAGGTTTAGGTGAGAAGACAAGTCCATTCGATGATAACACGGTGGTTTAGAGATTGCTAGATCGATATGGGTTTATGGAGTGACCTTAGTTATATTAGCCATCTTGGAGGTGTAGGAAATACACCGGTTTTATGAAGCATGGTTGCCATTGATGTGTTGATTCTTAATTTTAACTTGGAAGTTCAGACTTGTGTTGTACTATGGTAGTGCCATGGTGGGAAGTTAGTTGTGGAGCGAAAACAAACCTTGCGAGTTATTCTTCAGACTTTGGGTTGAGCCATCACTTCTTACCTTATATTTGAGGACAAACATGGTTTTTAAGGTGGATGTTGTAATGATCCTCCAGGCCATTTTTTTGTCTTTTATTATTTTTTCCTCCTCGTAGTTGTATTATACTAAACTAAGTTTGATTCAATGGTTGGTTCTGGAACAGAATGAGTTTTGAGTAAGATTTTTGAAACTTTGAGTTTTAAAGCACTACAATGGGAATGATGGGACTCTAGGGATCATTTGAAGTTCGGGACATGGAAATGAAAGACCACCAGTTCCATCAGCTCGTCTTTGGTCTAGAAGCATCTTCAGTTTCAGTTTTGACCCATTCATGTTAATTTTGGGTGATTAGATGGGATAAAGTTGAGTTTTAAAAAAATGGTTCTGTTGGATTCGGGAGGTGGATTTTGGCCTATAATGAGGTCTTTCATATTTTTCATAGGCCCCGATGGCATTTTAGTTATTTTGAGTTAAATTTAGCTTTTAGACCTTAAATGAATATCGAGTCTTGGAGACCTCGTGCACGTGATTTGATTGTTTCTTTAAGTTCGAAACATCAATTTAGTATGGTAATATAAATGGTTTGTTTGAACGAGGTTCCGAACGAATTTCGAAGGTTCATTTAGAGAATTTTTGCCAAGTGTTGTTTCGTTGTATGTCGTTATGTTCACGACCTCTATGTTACATTCACAAAGAGTTATGGTGATCATGTTCCACGATCACGATCATAGGATCCACGATCGCGATGTTATGTATCTCTGAGCTTCTCATTCGCGGAAGAGGGCTCCCGCGTTCCCAAAAAGTTATGTCGTTGACCTCCGCAATGGCAACAAAGGGGTCTACGATTGTTATGAGTTTATGTTTGTTGCCTCTGCGATCATACCCAGGTGCCACGAACGCAATGAAGCGGTCACTTGGGCAGTGAACTGTTTTAACTCAAAATTTTCTCATTTTCTCAAAACCTACTCGATTGCTACTCATTTTGTCAAGGCCAAAGAGATCATCAACACTAAATCATTAGGTAATATTTCTAAATGTGATTTCATAAATTTCTACCATCTAATTTATGATTTTAACCTTAGATTTGAAGGTTTTGAAGATGAAAATAGGGGATCATGTATGAACTCAACAATTCATAAAACCTTTGTTTGAACTTCGAAATGGAATAGATTTTTGATAAAACTTTATAATTAGATTCCCCAAGTATTCGATAATATGTCTTTGCAATAAACTTTGAATTTTGATATTGTGGGCTTGGGATGGATTTTTTTAAATAAAGTGGTAAAAATCAACATATGGGTATTGATTGTGGTTATTTCTTGTATGTGATGTGTTCGTGAATAGATTTTGCTCGTTTGGAGGCTCTGCGGAAGGTCAAGGCTCACGTTGATAGATTTTTTTGAACTTTAAGGCAAGTTGAGGTTGTATGATTTTCTAAAAGTATTGGTGCGAATTCTTGATTAGTTGATTATAATGTGGAGAAATGGGAACATTGGGGTAGTCGTTTGAATGTAAGATGATAATGATTAATTTAGTTACTAGTATCAAATATACGGGATCAAAATGAGAATTTTATGATAATGTGATTTCGTGAACTTTGTTGGATCGTATACTTGAGCTTAGTAATTGAAATACTTAGTTCGAATTTCATGAATGAGTTGATACCTTTGGCAGTACTTGGACTTGTATATGTTTTCTATTAATGATAATTATCACTTAATTAAAATACCTTGTTATGGTTTGAGTCATAATTTGATTTTTATATTATTGATGCCCTGAGGTGACTGGATTTTATTGGGCCGAATTTGTATAGAAATTGCCCGTAATGTCTTGATAAAGACTTCTAAAAAACTTAACTCTGATGCCATATCGAGGGTAAGATGATATAAATGGATCGTTGAACCATACACCTGATTCGGATTACAAGTTGCCTTAAATTAACTAATATAATAGGAAATTATATTATAACGAAGAAGTTGAGGCCTAATTATATACTTGCTTTTGAAATTGACCTTGATGAATTATTGATACCTTTATAATTAGAGAAAGATTGTGATGCCTGTTGATGCAATTTTAAGTAGAAAAGTGATACTTGATATTGATTGCCTAAGATAGGCCAATAAACTTGTACCTTGAGATGAAATAGCCACCTCGTATGAATCAACTGAAGAAATTTAATATTCTTAAATGATTTGATCATATTGATAATGTTGTTGTGGTAATATGTTCACAACTTCCATTCTTTTAGTGATTGGACCATTCAGATATTGGAGTTTTGGTAACTTGTTCACAACAATATTGTTCTGAAGCGGGTACCTCGTCGATACGGGTGCACGACTTAGCTTGCCTTCATGCGTCCTAGGCTGTGACGTGTATAGATATTCCAGTAGGTGTGTACTAAGGGTGTACATGGCTAAGGTATCCCCAATATGAGTGTACATAAGCAGCATGGTAAATGTCCTTCGTTTTATTAAAAATAAAAAACAATTATATATAAATATTTTGATAAAAAAAAAATCTGCCAAATTAAGCACGGACAAAACTACGTTGTCCATCGCTTTTATTTAAAAAATAAAAATAATTTAAATAAACAACAACTATATTATTTAGTCCGTTGCTTTTGACTGGATTGCTTTTTAGAAATTTTTAGTAATGACTAGTGTTTCGCCTACTAGGTGTTAGGTTATGGGGTGCTGGTCACTGTTCCGGTTTAGGTTGTGACATGTAGTGCCCCTGTTGAAGGTATTTATAAGCTTTTCTCACTCCCCTTGGGCTCTCATCTTATGGCTCGGCTTCGTGCTAAAAGCTATGTTGTTTCCTCCTCTAGGCGTGAGAAGTAGCTCATGACTGATGTATGGATCTCTCTGTGTAAGAGTCGGCCTTCTAGAAGCTCCTTGAAAGAGGAGACAATTTCTTCATTGATTACAAATGTTCTAATCATAAATTGTTAGGTGGAATGAGTCAATTAATGTATTTTGTTTGTATGGATAATTAGAATGAACCGAATTATCTCTATTAAACAAATTTTAGCTGAAGAAGGGATGGCTTTCCCAATCCGAGAAGATAGCGAAGGGGTAGACGGCTTAGTAGCGAGCCAGGACTAGGATGACTAATTTGAATTCGCAAAGAGATAAGTCCACATACCAAATGAGACAGCTTGTTTCACACCCTTCATTGCTACCAATTGCCAGGTAAAATGTTCTACTCCTTTATGTAATGCGTTACTTTTCTCTTCTTTTTTTTTTTCCCAATTGATCCAGTGAAATATAAGGAAATTTAACATAGATACTTTCAGAGTCAAGTCGGATGGATAGTAAACCAGAAAGAAATTTTAGTGAGATGGGACAAAAGATATAGCAACTCTTCCTTCTTGTTCCAAATATTCAATAGAATTACACTTATGTTGCCAAGAATCAAGATTTTGAACTCTGAACAACTGTGAGGAAGTAGACTAATAGAGTAAAGATAATGGAACAAATAAGAACAATTTATCTCTGAATTTGTTGAACAAAACAAAAATGTTTTATTACATTATATCTGCAAAACGAATTTACTCTGTAATTTGATATGTTCATCATAATCTATAGACAATATGCTTCAACATCATCAGAAGCTAACACTCCCATATCTTCATCATTTGATCAATTTGGTCATTCTGAGTGTTGTATATATGCCTCAAATTCTTAGAGAGACACCCACTCATGAGCTTTTGATGATCTTCCAGAAACAATTACATCTGTCTAAAGTTAGACAAATTGAGCTGAGCTGATGCTACTCGTATTAGACTTGAACTTCTCCAAACTGAGCAACTTTTGATCCATTTTCAGCTGTATACATGTTCAAATTGGTCTAATGCTATTCAAGTTCTTATACTTTTCCATCAGAAGAAGGCAATTTTTGGTTTATATTTGCTGCTGTAGAAGAAGTCGTGACAGGGTTTGTGCCTTTGGATGGAGCTGATGAAGGAGAAGGCAATTTCTTAGGCAGCATTTGTTCCCAAGTAGAAGCCTTAGGCAATCTTGATCCTTCTGAAAGAACAATGCTAAAGAGCAGCACAAAGATCAGACAGTGCCTCCAAGAACCTGACATGATGAAAATTCAACAAGATTTTTTTTGCAGAGAGACAATGACTGTTCAAGACTTTTAAAGGTTTCAGCTTTACATTGGGTTTTTGATGGTTTGGAAAAGGAGACATATTGAGCAATGTGAGAAGTCTGCCAACTTGTTTGTTAGAGTAAAGTTGAGTGAATGGCAGACAGCATGGAAATTAAGAATTCTACAATGTTTCTGCAGCTAACGTTGTTGCTCTATTTTTTTTAAATACAACTATGAAAAAGCTAAAAGCACATAATATGGTTTAAAGAGGAAGTTATGGAATGTGGTTTGCTTCTGTGGTCCCAGAGTAGTGTTCTATATTAGGAGACAATGAAGAAACAAATCTTTGTTGTCAGCCTATCTTAAAGTAAAACAATCAATATAGCCACTTAGACAATAAGAGATTAATTCAAACGAACATTCAACAATTAAGACTTTAATTTGCTTTGGTCCAACTGTATTACATGAGTATGACATGCATATGGTTGCTTCTTGTGAATCTTCATAATACACTAACATCACTAAGTAAATTAAAATTAGCCATTTAGCAAACGAACATCCGATACAACAAAATACAAATTTATGACGCATAAATACATTACAAAAATTGTGATGATTTCATGATGGAATTTATTAATGTTGATAAAACACCATCATCCCTTTTAGTCTAAAGTGGACAAACAAAACGTTTCGAGGTTTGGAAGGAAAGCTTGAAGTAGAAGGGTTCATCTGAATTCTCTTCACTAGAAAATACATAAATATACAAGATTATTTTGTTTAAAATATATACATTAGATGATGAATTATTGGGTGCAAATCCCGCCTCGTCCATTGGGAGGAATTAAACGCCAACTCTAAGTAGCAGAAAATTTTCAATAATAGTTAAATTCCTTATAATTTAACTAAACATTAGTGTAGATTCCTCGATATTAATCATACAAACATGAGGCATGTGCATTTAAAATTATAAAAGGTATAGCTAAGAAGGCAGATATTCTATATAAGAAAAAAGCCAATAATTGTTAAAAAAATTAAATCCCAAAAAGAAGTATAAGCAAAAACTTTTGTAGACTTTGCAGCCAACAAAGGGAATTGTTAAACAAGCATTGAGAGATAATGACAGTCGGTAGTGTACGTGCGGTTCAATCATAAACTTGAAGGAGGAAAAAAAGTGAATAATTATAGCAACCCTTTGTTGCTTGTATATATTTGTCTAAATTATAAAAAGTTAGTAACTCTTTGCTTTCATCATTGGCCAGCTTTTTTTGGTTGAAGCAATATATAGTAATCTATCCGTATAATTTTTACTTTTGGTCAGCTTTCACTAACTTAGAATTAATTCCACAAGATTTGTGTCGTATCTCATCCATCAGAGACAAATTTAAAATTAACAATATGAAAAAAAATATAATTAACTTAGCGTTTAATCAAGCATATCATATAGCCTTCTTGTAATATAAATGTCAACATATAATGTTATAATAATTTTAAAAAATATATACATAAGATGCATAGTTTCACGGAAAGATCACGGGTTTATGTGCCTCGTTTTTTAAGTGTAAATTCTCCCCTGCTAGCAACAATAACTACCAGTTA
>JBDJHY010000087.1:13396830-13425077 GCA_039654485.1 Withania somnifera
CGCAATTATGACAACATATCCAGTCTGTGAATAGAAACTATTAGTATCAAAAGGGGATCTCTCAGATATGTCATATACGCACAGTTACACAATCATATTTTTCTCAATTATGACAACATATCCAGTCTAATCCTGTAAATGGGGTATGGGAAGGATAGTGTGTACACAAGTTTTACCCCTACCTTGGGAGTTAAAAGAGGCTATTTCGTGATCTTTGTTTGTATTCTGAATGATTTCTTGGTGTCAGATTAATAGAGCACATAAGAATTACTCTTGTTAAGTCAAGGATATTATTGAACTCGCATCCTATTTGCCTTAATGCATATCTAGGATTTTCTTGGCAACATTTTTTGTAGTAAATGTCACTTCTAACTATTTGTTCCCTCTCTACTAACATCTTACGTCGAATGAGGATGAAAGGCAAAACCAAAACTAAAGCTATATATGACTACTACCTAGCCGTTTAACCATTTAATTTGGGGCTCAAATTTGAAGTTTTGGTTGAAATTGGGTTTGCTTATGATATTTGAACCAAATTTCTAACTTCAATTTAAAATCAGGATTTCAAATCTCAATTTATCCTAAAAATAGGGTTCCAATTCCAAAGTTTTTGATTTCTTTTTTTTAAAATATTTAAAACTTAACTCATAAGTTCATATTTTATAAAAAAAAATTATTGATTATCACTACAACTAGAAGTTAGTTACAAATTAGTTGTTACTATAGCTGCTATAGTTAGTTGGTTAATTTCATCTTAATCTCTGATCTTGCCAAACTGTGAAAGCAGTTATAGCATAACAACTCCGTTGATGTTGATTATCACTATAGCTGGAAGTTAGTTACAAATTAGTTATTACTGTAGCTTCAGTAATTAGTTAGTTAATTTCAGCTTAATTACTCCTTTAGATCTTCGCAAACTGTGAAAGCAGTTGTAGCATACACAACTCCATTGAGGAGTGCCTCACTGACTGTACTCATTAGTCATGGCTGCACAATAACATTACATTTTTTTTTCCATTGCTCATGTAGATCATCCCTATACAACTCTCTGGTGCAAGCTCTTATCACAAAAACATACTTTCTCTTCTCTAAGAATGCAATTCTCATCGATCTGCTCCAAATTCTATAATAGGGATTAAAATTGCACCTGTACCATCTGATGGACTGATATAAAAAGGATTATTATGATTAGTTTTAATTGGTGTCATTGTCAACAAATTCAAAAAGTAAAAACTTTTCTAATACACTGTAATGAAGATCTAAAACTCGTTTCAGTTATCTCTCCTTTGTTACCAATATCGATGCCTTGATACCATGAAAACTGAGCTAAGAAACTCGACACTAATGGTAGAAGAAACTGTAACAGTGAAGAGGAAACCTAATAAAAAATAGAGAAGAGAACTGTCTTGTATTTTCTTAATGCAAAACTGAGTATATACAACTGGGAGCTCATATATATAGACACACACGAGTCCTTAAAATATCTAACCAACTTGACAGCCGGCACGTAACTACTCTAACAAACTAAATGAGTGACTAAGTTGAAATTAACCAACTACCTACTGCAACTACAGTAATAAATAATTTGTAACTAACTTTCAGCTGTAGGGATAATCAATAAAAATACTCATAATTTTAAATATTTATTAAAAAAGGGTTTTATGTTTGACGTGAAGAAATTGCCTGTGACACGTGAGAAGATTATATTAAAAAAATAGTTTATAGTTAGTACTATTATTAATCTATTAGACTAGTGTATCCTTGTAAAATTGTGTGTATTTAAAAGTGTGTCACAACATTTAATTTCAAATATTTAAATATAAAAAAAAAGGTAAAAATATGCAATTTATTATTGTGTCACCTTCGAAAATTTCAATACCGTGTTCATAAATTATGATTTGCTAGTGTTGTATAAAATTCCAGCAAGTTTTGATGATTTTCACAAACTGTGATACTTTTACATTCTTGAGGAGAAAATAGCCAAATGCCCCCCTCGTCCCTAATATATTACTGAATTTCCAATTACACACTTTAACTTCACGGGGTCCTATTACCCTTCTGAACATTTTAAAATTGAAATTATTACCTGCCTAAGTGCTTAGGTTGCAAAGTGAGTGTATTTCACTCTCATTGAGAAATCCTATTTGCCTACCCTGAAAAATCTTTTTCAGGTGGCCATGGACACCCCGCCGTCATGGTGAATGAAAATTTACAATATGCAGTAATTGGTAAATTTTTCTATGGTTGGTTGGACATCTAAGATATGAGGAGACTCATTCCAAAGTGTTGCAAGCTGAAGAGAGAATGTAAAATTGGATTATTGACTAAAAGATCCGTATTGTTTAGAGCAAAAATAATAAAGGATTATGTGAACCCTTTATCAAAGCTAATTTTCTATATTAATTTTAGAAATAGGGCTTACCCAATGAGAACCCTCAAGTGGGATCCTCTTTTTGATCCCGAGGCAGAGACTACAACTACAGTGACTTGGATATCTTTTCCAGCTCTTCCCTCCAATTTCTTTGGTAAGGAAGTCATTTTCTCATTAGCTACAACAGCTGGTAAACCACTGCAGGTAGATTTGGCCACAAAGAACCAAACTAGACTTGGTTGTGCAAGAGAAAAATCGGAGGTTGACCTGTTAGTTGATTTTCCAAAAAGAATAAATGTTGGAGTAAGAAAACAGAATGATGAAGTGATGGAGATAAGAAAACAAAATGATGAAGTGATGGAGAAATAGATTAGAATAAAATATGACTATATGCCAAAATATTGCAAGTAATGTAGGTTGCAGGGGCATAATAAAGAGCAAAGTTATATGATTCATCCAGGATTATTTACAAAAAAGGAGGACAAAAAGAAGATACACAGGAAAAGGTACAACAAATAGAGGTTAGAAAAGATCAAGAACAAACAAAATCACAACATAAGAATTCTGAAAGAAAGGATAAGGAGAAGGAAAATGAGGGATTTCGAGAATAAAAATTTAGAATAGGTGTTGGAAGATACATGAGGAAGAAATGAGCAAGCATGAAATAAGAAGAATGTGGGGCAACAAAGTAAAGAGGTTACAATACTTAATAAATTTGAGGCTTTGGGGGAAGCAGACAAGGGAGAAGTAGAATCAACAAAGCAGTGGGTGGAAGAAGTTTTCAAGCAGGGTGAGGTTTCAAATAAAGAGGGTGATAACTTAAATTCCCACATTGACCAATGAGAGAAGTCACAATCCAGTAAAAATCACAAGGAAGTAGATGAAAAAAAATGGTGTTAACAATAAAAAGAAGTAAAGTACAAGTCCAACAGAAAAGGAGAAACCAGTAGACAATAATTCAGTACAACAGGAGAATGTAACTGATACAACAACATATGTAGTGAAATATAAGGTGATGGAATTAAAAGAACCAGCACCAGACCTTCAGAAAATGACAGAGGAACAAAAAAAAGCGACGAAAAAATAAAGAAGATGAAGAGATGGTGGAAGCAATTCAAAAAATAGGTAAGGAAGGGGATTTATCACCAAAGCACATAGAACAGTTTAAGATTGAAACTAAAAAAATTCATCCAAGAATTTCATTACAAGTTAAAATAGGGAGAAGTAGGGATAAACAAACATATAGTGATCAATGATTGACAAAGCTTTATTTTGGAACATTAGATCAGTTAATCTAAAAATTCTTTTGAAAGACTATTTGATCTTAATAGGAGGAACCATTACTCATTTATATCTCTTATGGAACCTTTTCAAGGCCCAAGTAAGCTTGAACAATATAAGAGAAAATTGGGAATGCACAAAGTAATAGTGAACAATTCTTCTAAAATGAATTTTTTGGAAAGATGGCTGGATTAGAAAAATGGTACAGGATGGTTTGCAACAATTAACAATAAAGTTTATATTTAACAATAAATAATTTTTAATATCTATGATATATGTCAGGTGTAGTGCATTAGAAAGGTTGGAACTTTAAGAGGAACTAGAGGATATTGCAGAATCAAATCAGTTCCCATGGATGGTGGGATATGACTTTAATGTGATATTAGATGAAGACGAGAAACTGAGGGGACTGCCTTTCACTTAGTTTGATGCAATGGATTTTTCTCAGTGCCTAAGTTCTTTTGGTTTATCAAAATTGAAGACTGTAGGCAGCAAGCACACATGGTGGAATGGTAGAATTATTAAGGTGAAAGAGATTCAAATGTAATTGCAACCTTTAGATGAAAACAGAGATGAACTGAAAAGGTAGAGGCAGAGTTAAAAGAAATTCTATCACATGAAGGAGGAGTATTGGAAATAAAAAGCAGGCATGAACTGGTTCACTGATGGACATAAAAACACTAAATTCTTTCATTTGTATGTCAAAGGAAGAAGGAAAATATTGAAGCTAGGTGAAATTCATATAGAAAATGGAGAGATTTTGAAGTCTAATTAAGAAATTGGGGAAGCAGCAGGGCAATTCTTTGGTACTCAATTTAAGGAGGGAGAGGGGGGGGGGGTAATTTCATATGCTTAAATAGATCCCCAAATTAATCTCAGGAGAATGGAATAAAGAGATGAAAAGGTTGCTAGATGTAGAAGAGGTCAAAAGGTTGTATATGAGGTGAATGGAGATAGAGCAAGTGGTCCAGATGGACTTTCAGGTCTCTTTTTCCAATCATGTTGGGATATTATAGGAGAGGACATTACTCTAATGGTGAAAGATTTATTTTGTTATTAAATACCCAAATTCATAACTCATGCGAATTTGGTATTAATTCCAAAAAAGGAGAAACCTAAGGCCTATCAGTTTGAGTACTTTAGCTAACAATACTCCATCAAGGATGCTACATGAAATAATGGTAAAATTCCTGCCAAACATAATTTTTTAAGAATCAGTTCGATTTTGTGAAAGGCAGAAGTATAACCAAAAATATGCTCTTAGCACAAGAAATTATATGGGATACTAATAGAAGGTGTAAATTTCATAATATAGTGGAGAAATCATATATGGACAAAGCTTATGATAGAGTCTCATGGATATTCCCAACCAAAGTTTTGAGGAAGTTTGGGTTCTCAGAAATAATTATACATATGATGTGGAGATTAGTTTATAATAATTGGTATTCAATTCTAATAAATGGGCAATCACATGTCCTTTTCAGATCTTCAAGAGGGATGAAACAAGATGACCCTTTATCTCCCACCCTATTCATAATTGCTGCACAGGTACTAGCTAGAGGACTGAACAATCCGAATGAGCACAAGGAGCTTAAGGGATATGGTATATCTAAATAGAGTCCAGAAATCAGTCACCTCTCATATGCTGATGATATTATATTGTTTTTTCTAGGGATAAAAAATCAGTGAAGAAAATAATTGGTGTTCTGAGGTATTATAAGCATACTTCAGGATAGATGGTGAATCTTCCAAAAAGCTACTTTTATTTATATGAGAAAACTCTAGCAGGGTTGGGCTAGATTAAGGAGAATGACTGGAATAAATCAGGGGACTTCTCCTTTCACATAACTCGATTGTCCAGCATTTTACGGAAGGAAGAATAGTACTCATTTTGAAGAACTCAATAGAAAAGTGACCAAAAGAGTTGTACGTTCGTAAAATAATATGCTTACATTTTGTGGAAGGTACATTTTAATTTCACGTGTTTTACAACCAATGAATGTATATCTATTTCCTGTTATGAGTCCCCCTAAAAAAAACTTGGATAAAATTCATAAAACTTTTTTAGAATTTTAATGGAGAAACACAAGAGGAGTTAGGGGGAATACCGCGTGGCCTGATAGGATTTGTGTTTTCCAAAAGAAGAAGGTGGTTTGGGTTTTAGATCCTTATATGATGTATTAGATGCTTTTTTTGCTAAACTATGGTGGGCTTTCAGAGTTTCAACTTCATCTTTGTAGGGTGCCTATATGTGGAATAAATATTATAAAAAACATCACCCTGTGATCACTAGGAATAATGATGCTTCTCATATCTGGATGAAGATGATGTTAATCAATACACAAAGAAATATAAGAGAAAATATGGAATGGACAAAGAAATGGTGAAAACCTTTTCTAAAATTTGAATTTTCTAGAATGATGGCTAGATTGGGGAAGTGGTGAAGGATGGTTTGCAACAATTAACAATGGAGTTCATTTTAACAACAAACAATTCTTAATATTTGTGATATATGTTAGATGTAGTGCATTAGAAAGGTAGAAATTCTGGGAGGAAGCGGAGGATATTGCAGAATAAAATCAGTTCAATATGATATTAAATGAAGAGGAGAAACTGCGGGGACTACCTTTCACTCAGTTTGATGCAATTGATTTTGCTCAGGACCTAAGTTCATGTGTTTTATAAAAATTGAAGACCGAGGGAAGTAAGTACACATGATGGAATGGTAGAATTCAATAAGAGGCTGGACAGAATTGTTGTGAATCATAAGTTTATAGAGTTACTACCTTCTAGTGAAGTGCATCACTTAATAAGACAAGGATAAAATCACTCTCCTCCTCAAGTGTTCTGCAATGATAAAGAGGAACCTTTGTATAAGCCTTTTAATTTCCTAAATTTTTAGGTTAAACATAACAAATTTAAAGAAGTAGTGAAAGAGAATTCGCAGTTGGATTATACCAGTAACCCTTTCATTCAGGTGCCTACTAAGTTAATGAAAGTAAAGGTGGCTCTGACTATGTGGAGCAAACAGACCTTTGTTAATATTTTCCATCAAATTGATACACTGGAGGATATTATTAACGTGAAAGAAATTCAAATGAAATTGCAACTTTTAGCAGAAAATATAGAAGAACTGAAAAGGGTAGAGGCAAAGTTAAAGAAATTCTATCACTTGAAGGAGGAGTATTGAAAACAAAAGGCAGGCATGAGGTGGTTCGCCTGTGAACATAAAAACCTAAATTCTTTCATTCCTATGTCAAAGGAAGAAGGAAACATTGCATCTAGGTGAAATTCATACAGAACATTGAGAGATTTTGAAGTCTAACTAAGAAATTGAGGAGGCAAAGTACATTTCTTTGATAGTCGATTTAAGGAGAAAGAGGGGGGCAGAGAATTTGATATGCTTAAATACATCCCCAAATTAATCTCAGGAGAGCAGATTGAAGAGATGAAAAGGTTGTTAGATGCAGAAGAGGTTTAAAAGGTTGATTTAAGTTGAATGGATATAGCACAAGTGGTCCAAATGGATTTTCAGGTCTCTTTATCCAATCATATTTAGGGTATCATGGGAGAGGACATTACTTTAATGGTGAAAACATTTTTTTGTAAATATAAAATGCCCAAATTTATAATACATACGAATTTGGTACTAATTCCAAAAAAGTAGGAATTCCATAAGTTGACAGACCTAAGGGTTATCAGTTTGAGTAGTTTTGCTGACAAGATTTTATCTAGGATGCTACATGAAAGAATGGTAAAGTTCCTGCCAAGCATAATTTTCTAAAAGTCAGTCCTGTTTTGTGAAAGGGAGAAGCATAACCAAAAATGTTTTCTCAGCACAAGAGATTATAAGGGATACTAATAAAAGATGTAAATTTAATACTATAGTGGTAAAATTGGATATGGCCAAAGCTTATGATAGACTCTTTATGGATATTCCTAACCAAATTTTTAAGGAAGTTTGGATTCAAGATGACCACCTTTTCTGACTGGATAGACTTTCCTAATTTAAAGATGGCATATCAATGATCCAACTTTCCAACAATGAGACCAAAAACTATTCGCAAGTTGGTCACTTGAAATACCTTTTCAAGGAATGAAAAAATCAATATAGATGGAAGCTTAATGAATCAAAATGGAAAAGTAAATCCATGGTGGGGTTTTAAGAGATGGGGATGGAAATATTATTGCAATAACAACAATGTGGATGAAGCTATAGAAGCTGAGTATATTGCACAATCGATCAAATATATTAATTGAAAGTATTGCACTATAGAACTTGACTCAAAAGTAATGACTGGTTTGTGATGAAATAAGAATTACAAACTACTTAGACCTATTATTGAGGATATTATTGCTCTCATAGAGGGTAAGGATGTGAATTTCACTCGCTGAAAGGGAAAAACTGATACAGTTGTTGAATACTTAGTTAAACAAACCACTACTTTAGATATTCCTCCCAAATCCCCAAATCATTTCCATTTTCTTCCTTTTTTCTCCTAAATAACATAAATCAAAAGTATTTTTTTGGTACATGTCGCCGGCGAAAACTCCGATGGGAGAAGAAACCTTAGAGGCGGATATGCATGAATGTATATATTGTACAAATCTCCATGGCTGGAGAAGAAGTGTTCCCAAAGTGGTGGCAGTTGTGGTAGATTTTGTTTCATCGAGTTTTCGTCGGAAGGTATAGGTTTGTGTCGTGGGTTGTTGGGTGTCGTTTCGTAGAGGTTTTTCAGTCGTTAATGATTTTATTGCAGGTGATCTGGTTGGTTTGATTGGGTGATCATAGTTGTGGTTGAATGGGGTTATACGAATTATAAAATTGATTGAAATAAGTGGTTAAATTGTATAAATTATACTATTAGTTGAAAGAAGTAGTTGAATTGTATAAATTATACAATTGACCTAAAGAAGTGGTTGAATTGTATAAATTATACAATTGGTTGAATATATGGATAAATATAATTTTTGTATTTATCGTGAATAATTCTTTTATATATAATTTGAATTTATATAAGTTATACAATTAACTGAAAAAAGTATATAATTGAATGAAATTGTAGAATTGTATAAATTATATAATTTACCGAATGAAGTGGAAGAATTTTACAAATTATCTAATTAACCGAAAGAAGTGACTGGATTGTATAAAATATGCAATTGATTGAATTGTATAAATTATACAATCAACTAAATTTATATAGTTTTTTACTATTTTTTTTATAATTAAGCAAAGTATGACTATGACCCCCCTTGTTTCTTTGACTTTTTAACTATTTATGAATTTTACCTATTTTAATATCGGGGCGATCTGGCCCCGTGCAACAGTAGGTCAACTCTGATTTCACAATTGGGCCGGTCTACCGAGCTATCAGGCTTGCGAGTCAGCCACAAAATGACTCCCTAACCCAGCTCATTAACCAATTTCGTGTCGGATCAGGTCCGAGCTTCACATGGGCCGACCTTAATGGAGTTGAAACCAGGTCAATCTAGCCCACATGACACCCTTAATAGTGCTAGACGACAACACCAAAATGAAAAAATATTTTGGCATTAAATATCCTAAGATAGTGCATTATTTTTATTTTTTGATAAAGTATAAGTCCTGAATAATAATATCTTGACATATATACAAGAAGTGTAAAAAAGATAAAAAAGAAAAATCTTATGTAGGTCGAGCATAATTAGAACTACCTCCTCATGATGGAGAGGATGATCAATCACCCATCTTATGTTAATTCAAACATAATACAAAATTAGAGATATCACTCTAATGATTCTTGAAAAATCACAAAAAAAAAAAAAAAAAAAAAAATAACCTCAAATAACTCATTGTGTTAGGGTAAGTATCTAACAAGTAAGATACATGCATAAATGATATTATACTTTAACAAATTAGCATTCAGATCGATGGAGAGGGAAATAAAAACATGTGTCTCCTGGATATCACGCAAACATGGCTAGACTGAAGTCGAAAATAACCTAAAGAATCAAAATTATTGAAAATTTTGGGTCAAGATACCACCAACATATATGTTAAACATGCAAACCACCATTTGTTGGAACCTGAAAAGAATTAAAATTTCAACTTTCTAAACTAGTTAGTTTAATAAAACCTGGGGGAAGATCTGTTCATTTATTTATGAATTTAATTTGGACTCAAAGAAGTTCTCAAGACACAGAGAAATCCTTTTCTTTAGTTCAGTTTTTTTCTTATAAAACAAAACAAGAAAATTAAAGGTAGTTCTTTATCAGTTACATATAATTGAAAAATATTGTCACGACAAGTTGGGATGATACATATTTCTCAACCCGATAGAAGCCAAATTCTATCTTTAGCGTAGTTCCCCTATTAACACATATAATTGAAAGTAATTGAACACATAAATATGAAATATCATAAACACGAAAATAATACAAACAATCTCAAAATCGTGGCAATATGAGTCAAGAACTCTATTGAACTGGAAATACAAATGATCCAAGTATCAAATACACTAATTTGAGTAAAAAGACAAAAATATAAAAGTAGGAAGGAATTCCAGTGTTGCAGATTAGCCAAATAATGCATCATGAATTTCCATGCAATAGTCTCTAGACACAAACTAGAACTTTGTTAGTATTAATATTATAGGAGCTGCACAAAAAGTAGTGTAGGTATTATGCGTATAAAAAATCAACGCTTAATTTACAAGTAATATCACCAACAAGGTGGTGCCTTAGAGTCACTTGTTTCAACCTATAGAACTCATGCGATATCAATAATAAAGAAAATCAGCACTACAAATAATAAACCAAATTAGCTCAGCAATTAGGCACATATATTGCGTAGATAGCATGTCATTGGATCAGTGATGCACCACTGACTCTAATCACAACTCAACTTAGTACTATACAGATAAAACATGTGTGTACGTTACTTCGTTAAGGGTATCCTGGAGCAGTCACCTATGAGGGACAATGGTGTTGTCTACGTGTTGCACGGACAATCTTCACGTGCATACCGATAATATATACTAACGATCTCAATATACATATCAAATACTTTGGTCTCAACGTGCAATATCAAATAACCAACACCGGCTGTATCAACGTGCAATACCAAATACTCAGCACGGTTGAGTCACCATGGATCTCCCATGGATCCCAACTATCTGAGAGCGGAACAGGGTGTATACCGATAAAAATCATTGGATATAGGAATGTACTACATTACACATAATTTCTTGCCTTGCTTTGTATTCTTTGATTAGTGGTCTTTATTGTGCTTCGGACTTATCAGGTGATTCTGTTAGCTACCTCTTTTTCCATAGATTATTGCGACGTTGTGTTGACTTGATGGGATTGATAATATACTTTCTATTATGTATTATTAACTCATGCTTATGATGCTATACGTATTTTCATACTCATACAACTTTTGTTGTATATATTATATGTATATCCTAGTATTAGCAGGCCTAGTTGTTGATTTCTGATTCGAGGCGATACATGTTTGGTGAGCTATTTGGTGTTCAGAGCGGTATCTGGCTTCCTCTATCCTTTTTATTTTTGCAGCTTTGAAATGAATATGCTGAAACTTAAAATGTCCTTGTACTGGTGACACTAGATCTTCAGTGTATTTTGCTATTTCAGCACTTGCATTCTATTAATGAGAGTTTGCATTTCAAGCTTTATTTACTTTCTCAATTTCCTTTATATTTGATGACTTTCATCCTGAATATATTATCATTTCATAACAGTGATGATTTACTCCTTCCTTGTTATAGTTGTCATTCAAGCTAATAAGCACATGAAGGAGCTGAATCATACTCATCCCATAGTTGAGTGTGTGTAATTGCTCTATGAAGATGAAAAACTCTCAACATCCTTCAAATCACTGCATACTAGGGCTGCATACGATCAAAACAAAATACCGCTAATTAAATCCTAACGTTTTTGCTCATTAACCAGGAGATGACCACCGCGTTTCTATCTACCCCACTATTTCTTCACTGAGCCACCTGTAAAATCATCCCTTTTGATGCTCCTGTGAGTGAATCCCAGTTTGTTATTCGTCAAAATTAAAAACTCAACTGCACCGCAGAAGTGAAACCTTCTGTTCATTACTTAATTGAAAGAGGTTTAAATGTATGACTCTTAAGTTTAAAGGAAAAAATATCTTCTAATAAGCTCTTAACCATCTCCCTAACAAACGCTTAACCCACTAATGGATGTAATTCATAAATTGTCACGCTCCTGAAAAGTGTCCAACAACTCGTGCCTTTTCTCAACTCTAGTTCTTCTCTGAAATACCTCTTCCAAATTCATAATTCTCAAGTCTCTGTCAACAGAACCATCAATTTTTCGCTTGGGCCTCCATAAACTCTAGGTCTTGTCATCGAACAATCCCACAATTCGTCGTGGAATATCCTCATAAGAAATTATGCCTGTTCACATGCTAAAGCCATTCATTTTTATTTGTTGAAATGCGGCATTTTGGAGCTGCTTCTGATGAATTCACCTACAGATTGTTATCGAGTTGCTTGTGGCAGGAATTTTTCCTGTTCCTAAGTAGACACTGTTCACATCACATTAACATGGTTAAACGAGATAACTGTAGAATGTAGTTAAAGTATCATTTTAGTAAGATCCTGTCGGAAGATATCGTGTTTCCCTCTACCCTGACAACCTATATACTATCAAACTGAAATTGGATAAAACGTGTTGGTTGAGCTTTGGATTTTCTACTTGCAGGCAGAAGTCACCTGGTTCCTCTTTGTTCTTGGAACTGGTTTTGGACCTACCTGCAAAACATATATGATCACGTACCAAAGCCCCTGATCGTAGACGAATTTTTCCCCTGCCAGTTGAAATAGAAAGATACTAGAACCCACTAATCACTATCATTAGGATTACAAATCAGTTGAAACAAAACAAAAAACAGAAATATTGACCACCTCATATAATTCAAGATATAAAATGCCATGTCAGCTACACTATCACTCACCTAAAGGCTGAAAGCCCAACCGGAAATAAACCAGAGGGAACAGCTCCAGTAATACCATAAACTCGGTCCTCTTCAACATTTATTGCTACAAGATGTAAAATTTGATATACACCACCACATATTATACATATTCATTGAAGTCACTTAAAATGATCTATTGGATGGTGGTTTGAAGATGGCGAAGACTTGGCTTTTGCAAAATCAACAAGATCTTTGAATAGTGCATCCTCAGGTTTCTCTGGTTTGGATGATGAAGAATTAATTGAGATTTTCTTTGTTTGTCCAACTAAGTTGTCATTAGAACTCGATCCTGCTCTTTGTGGAGGGGAACCACCAGAAACATGTTTCTCAAAGTACTGCTGTCTCTGATCATATCTGGCTGGTGGTGGAGGGAGTGTGGCAGCAGGAGGAGACTCCCAAGGTGCTGGAGGCAAGTCATTGGCAGATTTGGCTTTTGTTTCAGATCCCCGGTGGTTATTTTTTCCAGTAAACATAGATGCAGTGGGGTTCAGGAAGTCATCATCAGCAGTTGGATTTAGCAAATCATCCGTTGGAGGTGCAGATGAAGATGGCTTGGGACTTGAACGTGCGATGGAGCTCGCGCTGTTTGAATGTGAAGCAGCTATAGGTGAGGATCCCTCTGTTCCGAATGATCTTTCAGATTCAAACCTGTCACCACTAAGATAATCAAACATTCTCCCATCTGTAAAAACTGGTCTCCTTGATGAAGGTGGGGGAGGAAGAGTCGGAGTAATTCGCATAGGCTCATTTTTCACATCAATAGTCTTCTGTCCCTGTCGCTGTGATGGATCTCTTGAAGATCTGCAAATCGAGTGACAGTAACACATTAAGAGAAGGAAAAAGAAAAGAGAAGGACCACACCATCATACTAGTAGAGATTTTTGAAAAGCCCAACAAAATGCTCCTGCGATTTATGGAATCCTAGAGTAAATTAAAGCACAAACCTACATTCTACAATTGCGATAAAGATACAATTATAATTTATAGATCTCTTTATCATTAGCTTCCCCTAGGGGGCAAATTATTGTCAGTTATATCTGCTCAGGGAAGTATAGGTCATGCAAGGGCTCTCCATACATTGCTCACGAAATTCTCACTTAAAAAAGATTCTTAATCAAGAAACAATATTGTGTGCATGCCAGCACACAGATGAATACAGTAAATTTATAGCAATACTAGATTTGCACTACTTCTTAAGCATCCTGGACAGTGGACCAATACTAATATGCAAAACCCTTGAGAACCCAAGTACTAGTAAATTCATTCTCCTCTGAATCCGACAGCTATGAAAATGGTCACACCACCAGAGGCAGCAGTAGGAAAAGTAGGTCCAGAAACCAAATTAAAAAATCAAGAATTGGGTACCATGGACTCTTCTACCCCAATTTAAGCCTCCAGAACTTACTATAGGCCTTTGCGTAGGGAACTTCTTACTGTAATATAATCAGCACAATTTCTGTTCAAAATTGTAAAAAGGAAATAAACTCTACCAATTCCTTCTTTTTATCCCCAAAATTTCCTATTAAGCAACTAGACATATGTTTATGCTGGTGGAAGATTAAAATCAGAAGCTAATCATTACTTATATGAGAACTTGGTATGAATGATAACCTAGTAATAATGTAGAGAAAAGCTTCAACTCTTCTATGAACTGACAACTACGAACCTTGGTGAAACCCAAAGTTTGGAAAAATATCACAATTTTCATTTCTTTTCAATAGCACTAATGAAATTAACTACCCACTTTTTTTAATTTTAAAAAAATATAAAAGCAGATTATCTCGGATGCATGTCAAACAGGCTAAATGTCGAAGAATACTAACCATCTAACCAGCTGAGAGAACTAAAGTGGAAATGATATCTAGGACAATCTGACATAAAATTCTTCCACAAATGAAATCCAACTTCCCTTGATGGAGAGTAAGCGGAATTAATTTATACTCTCATATCAATGACCATCTAAGGATCTCACCGAAATTCTTTTACTGAATCACGTACTCCAAAGTGGCCATATTTGCAATAAGAACAGCAAGATACCAGGAAAAACTTAAATTATAAAACTGAACAAAACTATTGTGCGGGTGGGGGGAGAAGGAATAGCATAGCAGCAAAATGACCAAGCATTACCTCCGTGCTAAGTGAGAGGAATCATCTTCTGACTCATCATCCTCATGATTCACATTCATAAGGGGTGCAACAGGAGTTTCTCTGGGTGGTACAGTAATTGTTGAGGTCCCTTTGGCAATATCGTCATGTCTAAGAAGAACTCGCTGCAGATTGTCATTGAGTGACAATCCTTTACACAGCAGATCCTCATCTCTAAATTTGCAAAACAGAAAACAATGTTAAGAGGGCCATTAGAAATGAAATAAAACCACAAAAATTACAGGTCCTTACACAGTGTTGTTCACAAGAATCATCACACGCTTTTGGAAAGAACGACATTGTTCAACAAGATCGACTATCACCTCCTCCTTCACAGACTGCATAGATGTTACATGATAAATTAAAACATGACTGACAATTCGTCTTGAACTTAACAAGTAACACTGAACATAAATTGGACGCAACAATGATCATGAAACAATATGTATTTCGTAATTAAAAATACGAAGATAATAAATAATAAACTATAACCAAGAAATCATAGATCTTTATGTTATCAATGAGATGAAATTGATCTGTTATTTCGTGTAGTTTGATTTTAGTAGTATTTTGTTGTAGTATTATTCTTTCTACTAAATATTGTTTTTGGTACGGTTTATTGTTTCTTTTATTTCCGGTGCTTTCTTTTCTATAATGTTTTTATCTTGAAATGAGGGTCTTTCGGAAACAACTTCTTTATTTTTAAAGTAGAGGTTAGTTCTGCGAACACTCTATCCTCCCCACAGACCCCACTTTGTGGGACTACATGGGTATGTTGTTGTAATGACAGAATGTAACATCACTTGTCCAAAAGGGTAATAGAACATGATACTTCCTGGTATTTCAGCCTATAAACATACTGAAAGGAAGAATAGAATACCTATAATTTATTAACTATATGGATTTAACCTACATGATTAAACACGAATCAGCATCTGTAATAGGCACATAAAAAGATCTCAAACATTAAAACGACGGATTCCCAATTTCATGTCCACAACTACCTCAGCATATTGGTTTTCACCAAAAAATGTTTGGTGCCTTCTACTTTCGACATTCAATATTTCAATCTAAACCAGACATTCAACCTTACGTACTTCAGCAATATCTTTCTTAAAAACCTAGATGCAGTAAGATGATCCCACCAAAAATGGGGAAAATCATGCCAGATATTTTACATTAAAGGACTTCCAAAGGTACAATTTCCCTTTCCTCTATTAATCTTTGTTTCTTCCGGGACAAAGAAGAATAAAATATATATATATATATATACCCACCAAGTGGGGTCTGGGGAGGGTAGAGTGTACGGACTCCGTACCACTACCTCATATGTGAGATTGAGAGATTGTTTCTGATAGTGAAGGGGTGGAAGGGAGCATTCATAGAAAGTATAGTCCTGAATTTTCCACTTAAAGATATCCAAAAAAGAAGCTCCGTTTACCTATGAATAATTCATACTACCCTTTCGGTTTTCAACTTTTTAGTCGCAATAAGGACAATAACCAATACGAACCTTAGAAACAAGAGAACAAAAGAAGTTCTGACCTGAGGATTCTTTGGATCCAAGGCACCAAGCATCTCCGTCAGGACATCTGATAGCCCCTCAGCATTTTGAATCTCCGCAACACTGAAAAGAAGGGATACCAGAAATGTAGCTTGCTTTAAATTACCAGTTCATTAGAAATGTCACTTACTTGAGATAACCAGTTCATTAGAAATGTCGCTTACTTGAAATTACCAGTTGCTTTTTTTTTTTCTACAGATCTTTTGTACATGATGTGTCGTTAAACAGCAATTTTAGAGTCCTTAGTAGTCAAAAATAAAAATATAGAGCTCCAAAGGTTACAGATCACTTAAACGCCAATAATAACTCACTCAAAAGAAAGCAGCAGTTGAGTATAGCAGAAATTCAGGGTGATTCATACAGTACCACGTCGGCTAAGATGGGAGCATTTAATACCAACTACAAAAAGGTTACAAAAGGAATGTTGTAGGCAGCATCAAAACTGGCAACATCAAAACTGTGGTTCAATAAAAGTTGCTCTATTTCACCAAAAATTCTTAATGGTTTGCTACATTCTTCTGTTTCAATGCATCAGCCATCAACTGCGAGCTCGTCAACATAATGTAATAGAAAAGGCAATGCATTGTCTGAGTCAGTTACACTAGAACAAGGTTGACATAAATGCTGTATACCGCCGCCTCAAATTTTCAATTCCAGATAGTTAACTTGAGAGTCTAATAAAGGAACACTTATTGACCTTTAAAAACACACGTGCACAAAAACAACAGCAGAGCACTTACTGAAAAGAGAGGTGCACATAAACAATATCCATGGAAATCTTAAAAGTGTCCTTTAATAAGTGAAATGCTCATAAAAATTCTAAAATTTTGAGAAGGAACTATAGCAAAAAGAAAAGAACAAGTTAATACCTGAGTCCAGAAGGATCAGACTCAAGAGAGGCCTCAACTGCAGCCTCCTCATAAACCGAAGGCATGTGGACTATTGGATGGGTTTGTGGTGGTGTAAATAAAGGTACACTATTTTCCTCTCGAGGTGGAAACTCTACACCCGCAGCCTGCAATGTCCATTTTTAAAGAAACGTACGAAGATTTGAATGAATCTATGATGGAGGATCAATCAAATTGGTAAACACTTTATCCAAGTATAAAAGTGGGAAGCCAGAAGGACCAATTTGAACTTTAAATGTTGATTGACATCAATACCATTAACATGCATTATTTTTTTTTACATTAATGTTAAAAATATGTCAAAATATTCTAAATCTATAAAATCAAGTCATTCATAGACTTCTCCAATACTCTATTAAGCATATCGAATGTTGTTTTAAAAGACAATTAGTAACTTTGAAGCATCTAGAATTTAGGGATGGCAATTGGACGGGTTGGATCAAATTTGGGCAGGTCAAAATGGGTCAAGACAACAAACGGGTCAAAACCCAACAACAACAATAACAGACCCAATATATTCCCACAAAGCGAGGTCTGGGGAGGATAGAATATACGCAGTACATAACACTACCCAAGAGGTCAGTTAGAGAGGCTATTTCCGAAAAACCTTCCAGTACAGGTAGGATCAAAATGAGTGAGGTAACAAGTCATAACCCAACTCACCCAATTTTTACTAAATTTTAATTGCTTTATTTGTTTTTTTATAAACTTCTAATTAATAAAATAATTTTTTTTATTATGACTATGTATAACATATAACAGAAATGCCCATAAAGTTGTTAGTAAAAATGAGCTTATTAGAGTAGCATTTTAGATTTAAATTAAATCAAACACATTAATTTGCCTCAATTCAAAATTCATTATTAAGTATTATTCTTGTTAAATTTTATCAAAATATCTTCCAGGACCCGGGCGGAGCGGGAGTTTAGTGAACCGGGCTGCCCTTTTTTAAAATAAATAATTTGATTAAATTTTTACAATGAAGAATAATTTGATTAAATTTTATAAGTAAAATAGGAGAAATTGAAACAACTCCATATTTTGGTTTTTTGGTTCTGATCTATTTCTCTTTTGAAAAGTTTCTAGTGTATAAACATTAAACTCACATAGGCACGTACCCAGCTAGCAAACAAGTTTCAGCACATCAGTTGCAAACCAAGAACAATGTACTTATTTTTTGAGAATTAATGGAGATCAATACAAGAAGCCTAAAAAAGCATTCTACCAAAGATGTTGGGAAGTTGAAAAGTCAACGGGAATTCCCTTTGCTGAAATCACATTGATAGCCTAATATTCTTGGGTTGATAAAGTTGCAAAAATTTTCATCAGGTGAGAGGCAAAAGAACAAATATTAAGGGAGTATTAATGTAGGATTTTAGGGGATTGTAAGAAAATTAGGGGACAATAAAGTAAATACTTTAGACAAAAAAAAGTGCTTTAAAGCCAAAAAGCAAGATGGGTTTGTCCAAATTATGGCTTATTCTGGCTTAAAAGCACTTAAAAGCAATTGTAGCATTTATCAAACACCAAAAACTTCTTTTGAGATGGTTTAACCAGCTTTAAAGAAATCCAAACACCCTCGTATAAAAGAAAAAGATGGAAGGAGATATTGGTATGAAGCAAAGAGTTTCAGCTACAAAACATAAAGAGGTACTAAGATTGCAGCATACGTAAATATCTTATCAAAGAAATAGCAAGGAGAAGTTAAAATTATGGTTAGGTGAGGACAAAATTACAAATCTAATTAAGTTGTCAGAAGGTATGATGCTCAATTCTGCTACTAATACAACAACATACCTAGTGTAATCCCACAAGTGGAGTTTGGGGAGGGTAAGGGGTATGCAAACCTTCCTACTACCTTTGTGAGATAGAATCTTTTTCTAAATGTGAGTTAATAAATAATTTGTTAGAAAAGATCCGTTCTTTTTACTGAGCATTAACAAACGATGGATGAAGCAATACATAAGTCTTCTGTGTAGAAATTTACAATAGCCTGAGCGGAATCTTATATGCCACTCAAAATTATTTTGACTTTGATATTAATTTCTTGGAAAAAGTATTTTACCGACATATTACTTTGTTTTAAAACTTAATAAAGTCTCCATATGTAAAAATGTGATCTAAATATACCAATTTTGATTTAACAAATTGGGATGGCATAACAGTTCATGTACGTCAAATTTTGCTACTGGAGTTTGCATTTTTTTCCCTTTAAATTTTGTTTTATACAGCAGACACATGTTTTAATAATATTTATGTGATTTTAAAATTCTTGTACGAATTGACACAGACAGCCTCCCAGAGGCTAGTCTACATAAAAAGCTATATTATCAAAAAGTGCAAAAAAGAAAGGTTTGTTAGGTCTTAAAGCGCAGAGCGCAAATAAAGTGTAGGTTTTGATGAAGAAAGGCACAGTAGGAGAAAAAATACGAATATATATGTTTAATCCAAGAAAATAATCATAAGCATGAAAGACAAATATATAAAAAAAAAAATTAAAAAATTACGATAAAGTGTAATATCAATTGTTTATCTCGCCTCTTTAGAAAAGGCTCATTGGCAAGGAAAGGTATGCTTTAGTAACTTGATGACGACACTAAAGCGCACATTATGCGAGGCGAAGCGCTCAACATGTTTTTTTGAGCCTCGCTTCAGGGTTTAAGCAGTGCACATTAAGCGCCTTAGACAACACTGATAAAAAGATGGAGGATGTAGGTGGTACACCGTAAAATCTAAAACCACTCAGTTCCATCTTGATTTCCAAATTGGAGGGAAAAGATTTTCAAAAGAAACAAATGCAAAACATAAGAACAAATGTGACAATGGATTAGTTCAAACATAACGATACAAAATGGTACTTCCTCTTTGGAGAGAAGTTCTACAATTCGTGAGCAATCAACTTATTTAGGACAAGAACCTTACCAAAGAAAACTTACTTAACAAAAGAACTATGAATTACTAAACATACTCAATGTAACCCTAAAATCATATCCAGAATTACCATTTCATGATTAAACAGTGCAGCCATTAATATTGCACATTTGAAAAGACACAAAAGTATAAAATAAAAGAAGAAAGATGCATAATTATCAAATACAAAAGGTGAATTAAAAGAACCCACAAAAATGTTGATGCAGAGTAAAGCTTGAGGTGATTAAGAAAACATAACGGCTCAGGACAAAGGCCATTGTAGATTTTAAAAAAACTCTGTAGTTACAAAACCATGTCACAAGTTACAAAGCGTTATACAATGAGACAATGATGATGTCAAATGATTTGTATTGTAGTATATTGTAAAGGAAATGGGAAGTATTTCGGAAATTTTAGTTTAGAGTGCACTATTAAGATTCTAATTAGTTTTTAATAATTGTTTGGTTCCTCTGTTATATTTAGCATCAATGTTTATGTTCTTTTTTTTCAAGATAAGGTAGCGATTTTATTAAAAGGTACCAAGATGTTACAGTTGAAGAAACACAAATACGATAAAACAAAAGCAGCCTCCTTATGCTCTTCTTCCAGGCATATCTAATAAACTACTTTTATTCAAAAAATACAAATTTTGTAAACATTTATCCTCAATGTTTATGTTTAACAGCCTCTTCAATTAAATTTGATATCTTTCTACAAAATGGAGAGGAATGAATGAATGATAAAGAAGATACTGCTCTAATCTCATATTCTACTTAATAATGGTTTAACTTTATCTTATATCAGCGATCCTTGGTGATGAATTAAGGGGTTTTCTAATAAATTGCAGCCACTTCTTTGTGCATCAGAAATAAAGAAACTGATGCTTGCAGCTTTTCATTTGTGTTGCTTGGCAACTTACTTTTCTTGGGAAACAGAAGCATGCTGCTAATCTTTCAAACCTGTTCTTTCCTTTTACTTTTTTGATAGAATGACTTGTGCTCTTTTTTTCTATTCTAATATTTGCTGCATCAATGTTCTAAACAGATTAAGGTTTGTTCTTTCTTTATCTCACCATCGAATCTGTTATACTTGAACAATAAAAGTGCATTTTGATCGATTTTTGCTAGCATAACACATGACATGCTTTACGGCATACGATGAGTTGAAGTTAGCATTATTCCTTTTACTATGCAGTGTGCACTGAAATCCAACAACCAAAAAAGCCAAAGAAACAAGCAAGTAATAAGGGAAATAAAGTGAGGAGTAGTGAAGAGGCTTTCGTAATAATGTAGCAAGCAATAAGATGGCCCTTCTGAAAACCACGTAAAACCAGCTTGACATTAAAAAATTAAATTGTAATAACATATTCTAAAATACACACCTTAATTGGCATAACGTTCTTCTGAAAGAGCTATTTTAAAAATAAAAATCTCGCATATAAAAGTGTAATATGCAATTTCAACTAGCATATGAAAGAAATTTCGAAAAAAACTAGAAGTAAAGGAAGCACGCTCAGCGCAACAGTAAATGACTAGCATAGAAGAAGATATGCTGCATAGAAAGTTAATGCCTAGACAAACAGGATTTTCACTTTTGATCTGTCTTTTACCAGCATCATGTGTACTCAAAATGATCGTACAAAAAGTAGATAACAGCACTTACATACATGTCCATGTTTAACGTACTAAAAGAGGATCTAACTCTCTATAACTGCATGATATATTTCAGAACATTCACAGAACCAACAGATATATCTTAGTGCGGTGAGCTTAACCTTTTCTTTTTCTTTTCTTATGGGACAGGAACTATATAATGCTCCATGTAGAAAATACATATTCCAGATAGGGCTTCTATGATGATCCAAATTAGCTAGGTCCACATAACTGTAAATACAGGTATTGGGGATTGATTTCTTAAATGACCGATTATATTTGACATGTTTTGAGAACTCAAACATTAATATTCTTAAACATATTTTTGCAATTATAAAGTTGAAAAAAGAAAGAAAAACATTACTATGAAGTCTTTTCCAGAAATTTGAGTTGAAGCTAGTAAGGATGTCAATAATGCTAGTTGTCAGTATCAGTTAACATTTAAGACCAAATGATATTGGAGGAAAATTCTCTCCATTTGGGAAATAAACAATAAATTTAGCAATTTGACAAAGGAATTGGAAAGCACACGGAAGGAAAAGGCAACATCATATTGATAATGTGAGGTTGAATCCATCAGTTAGGCTATAGCAGTCCCAGGTAGAGAAGTTCTGTAGAACTTACATGATCAATAGTTGTTTCACCCTACTTCTGTTGCATTCCTTTAACTTGTTTGGATTGGATAGAGAAGCGGGAAACACTTTGAAATTGGAGAAACAAGTTCCTACAACAGCCCACTTAATTATTTCTAGTGGGAGATAATAATTAGTCTTCCCCCATTTTGCCGTGCACGTAGGGGTCCTAGACAAAAGGAAGGAAACTCTTCTATCAGTTTTCTATATCTTTCTTTGGTTCATTTTCCGTTCCCTTCAGTTCATTTTATCCAGTTCAAAAGACATCTAAATAGAAGTCAATGTGAATCAATATCCGGGAAACCATATTCACTTTCTTATATAACTGACCAGTTCTGACACCTAGCTTGCTTAGCCACTATTGGTAACACCCATAATTCTCTTTATTGAGGAAGCAAGAGAGAGCAGTTGATTCAGCTATATCCAGGAAAAAGTATCCAAGTAATTATTACCAACTGCAACTGAAAACATGAACCTGTTCTAAAGTAAGGAAAAGATCAACCAAGAACGACATTGCAGAGGCTTTCACCCAAGTAATGATAGATGCTTGAACAAAATAACAGGGACACAAATGAATCACCTTCAGCTCATTATATGCAGCGTAATACTGGGGAAATCTTCCCCCTGGCCCTCCAAAAGCTTCTTTCCATGAATCTATCAAAATCAAAATCTTCTCCCTCACATTTAAATCAGGCTGTAATAAAAAATAATAATCAGCTATTAGAATCTCAAAGAGCTATAATGAGTTGTGGAAATCATGTATATTAGGAAGTTGCTTACCTTCTTCTTCACAATTTTGACCATGTCCCGTAAAATGTCACGCTCCACAATTTGCTGAAACACATTCTCTCCACAATTTTTGCTCAGGGTCTCAAGAACCTGAATGAAGTTCAGTTAAAAAAAAGTTTGAAAAATAATCTTCAATTCAAGTTTCTCTTCACAAAATCTTTTGCAACTTCAAAGGGAAATCCCATGGCGAAAGCTGCATTTAGAAGTGCTATATGCACACCAAAAATCTATTTCCAGGATATTCATTGAATTTGTTAGTGATAACTTAAATGTGTGTTGGGACACAAGCGGTCAAAACATGACGAGTTGATGAAGTTAATTTCTATTGGCACCTATCCGAAAAATGCCAACACTATGGATGTGCTGAAACACTGAGGAGATATTTCAACATAGTACACCAGCTAGCTAAAGTTTGATAACTATATTCACCTCCTATCATTTATACCAGTTTCACAGACGATATACCAGTAACAAGAAGTTGAGACCAGTAGCATCTCATATTTGTTTTTTAAACTAACGACAAGTGGATCACTAAGATATGAGACGTTCAATCTTAGACTTGTATCTTTAATTATAATTGCAAAAGTAACTCTCTGCAACCTAAACAAGAAGACGAAATCTAGTAAAGGTAAGTGCAAGTGAAATGTACTTACGAATAGTGTAAGGAGCTGTATTTTCGGATTTTTACTCCCTAAGCGTTTCTTGATAATTTTAAGAGCATCCTTTGCTTGTCTGCAATTAAAATTGAATCGGTAAGATGTACTAAATCAGTTATAGAAAGCTCAACCTGGAGACACAAAACAATTTAAAATTTTACAAGCCAAACAACTTCAGAAGATCATAAGATGGAACATGAATGGGCAGTGACGAATACCATCAAGTAAAACAAAATGCAGAGAAGTATATCTCTAACTTTTATCAGCCAGAAAGCTACCTCCAACTTTACACACATTTACCAACTTCAATGCCTATCATGCCCTGGGATTTCTTCAAGAGACTAAAATAGGATGCATCACTGGGTAATTTCAGGCTATAGTTGAAAGTATGCACACTCCATGTGTCATGAGAGACAGACCTTGAAACGACCTCTACAAAACGTGCGTTGAGAGGAAACACAAGTCTAGTGCTTCCTTGACACCACATTGTAGGACTAATTCAATGGAAAATCCTTCTTAAATTGACACCATATTCATCATTCTTGAAAGCGAGGGGAAGGGAAGCTATAGCTGCCCCATAGGATGCTCAGGAGGGGGAGAGTTACCTTCAACAACAAATTTCTAGTCAAAATCCCTTCTTTTTGTGTTAGAGCTCTCAACTAACCACATCTCTCTAACTCTAACTAAAAGAAGGAAAGAAGTTCAGCACCTACTATAAACTTAAGATTTTTGCTCAAGTACTATAACACATGGATAGAGTTCGATTTCCGTCATCCCTACTAAGTATTATAAGCCAAAGAGCCTCCCCAAGGTTATAAAGTTACTAATGGCCTAGCTTAACATTGATTTGGACTTCGTCAAGCAAGGAGGCATTTATATCCCATTACCCCAACAAGTAAACGTTGAGAACTGCAACAGTTGAAAGAGAAGAATACAACAGATAGTTAGACTTTGGTTCACATAGCTACAAAGAAGTGGCAGAGCTGACATATACTATGTTACATAATGAGGAGATCACAGCCATTTGTTGATAAGACAAAATCTTCTTGAACACAGGGAAGCAGAAAACAGATGAACTGTGGCCAGAGAAGTTCTTACATCAAAAAGGCAAAGCTCTAGAACATTACAAGTAAATGAAATGTTAAGAAGATGACAGCAATCGTGACCACACTCCAGAGTGTTTCAACAGAAAAATGTGGTTAACTAATAGTGGGACATTTTCTATGAGCGGGGGACTCCACCGTACAAATTAGAGGAAGTTAATTTTTGTATTTCGGGTCACTTACAAGCCAGACATTAGTGCTGACTGCATAATCTTTGAGAGAATCACGTTTCTGGAAGTTTCTAAACTTAGTATCATGACTTCTTTCAGATGCTTGAATACGTAATCAGGATTTCAGTCCCCCAAAAAAGCAATCATTTGGTGTCCATTCATAAATAACATTTTTGCATATTCGCAGGACTAGTTAGACTACCTCTACACCTGTTGCATGCATGGGTCAGCCCGCTTCCTTCTTCCAATAAGCAACTTTTTTTTCCTTATTATAATTTCCCACTTCTCCCATTACATAAATTGTAGGTGAAATGAAGATAGAAAAATAAAAATCATGGTGAAATTCTATCCCATCACATAAATAAGTTGTTAAATTTAATCCCTACGGGTTCTTCCAAGACGCTAAGAGGTTTAAAAAAGGAGATCCTCTCCCTCCTTATCTCATTGTCATTGTGATGGAAGTGTTAAAATAATCCTTAAAAGGGATGAAAGTATGAATGGCTCAAGGACTTTCATATAGAAGAACACAATGATAGAAGCTTGGAGATCACACATATTTGTAGATGACACTTTATCATTTTGATGCTGATAGAGACCAAATGTTGCCCTAGAAGTCATTCTATTGGCTTTTGAAGCAGTTGTAGGATGAAAAATAAACTGGCCAAAAGAAGCATTTTTGTTATAAATACTGAAGACAATATTTTGGAGCTTTCTGTTATTCATGGGTGCAAAATTGAGTCTTTTCTTACCACTTATTTGGGGCTTCTTCTTGGTTCTAGCTTGAAAGAAAATGGGATTTGGCAAGGTACATTTGATGTGGAAAAAATTAGCTCCATGGAAGAAACAAAGTTTATCCTTTCGTGGCAGACACACTTTGGTAAACAGTGTTTTTGATCACTTATTGATGTCACTTATTGATGCTCACTTATTGATGTCACTCATTCCCCTTCCTTCTGCGGTGGAAAAATGGCTTAATAAGTTGACGAGCAACTTCCTCTGTTAAGGGAACTCCAGCCAGAGAAAGCTGCATACTGTTAGATGATCAATAAAGGAGGAGGAGATTTGGGAGTGAAGAATGTCAAGCTCCATGATATAATATTTCTTTTTAAATGGCTTTAGAGCCTAATTTATAGCAAAAAGGGACATTGGAGGGATGTAGTGATGATTAAGTATAAAGCAGCCCAGTGCACTAAAGCTTCTGCTATGCGGATAAGTGCAGGGTCGGGAAAAAAGTCGGATCACAAGGGTCAATTGTATGCAGGCTCACTTTACATTTCTGCAAGGGGCTGTTTCTGTGGCTTGAACCTGTGACTTCCGGTTCACATGACAGTAACTTTATCACCTTCACGGTGATGATTAAATATTGGAAGGAAAATTACTGGACTCCAAGTGCTTCACTCATGCCTAATAGAACTACTATCTGGAAGCACATTCACAGTTATTGGAGGGAAGCACACTGAGCTAAAAATGGGTAAATGGAAATCATTTAAGATTTTGGTTTGGATTATTGGTAGGACATCAGGGTGCTCAAAAATGAATTACAACAGCATCTTAGCTGAAAATAATCTATTATTTGATGGCATTCTGCAGCTGGGAAAAGTCTTAATGATCGGGAAATTGAGGAGCTAGTCTTCTGCTGGAAATTATACATTCTGTTTCTCTGGATACATGAAGGGGAGCCTTGGAGTAATTGGTAAAGTTGCTGTGATGTGACCAGGAGATCACGAGTTCGAGCCTTGAAAACAGTCTCTTGCCAAAATATAATGTAAGGCTGCGTACAACAAACCCTTTGTGGTCGGACCCTTCTCTGGACCCCACGCATAGCTGGAGCTTAGTGCACCGAGCTGCCCTTTTTTGTTTCTCTGGGTACATGTGGTAGTGAACCGGTTGTCCTGGTCCTGGTACTGATTCTGATAAAATTTGCTTTGCCCCAAAAAAAAATCATAAAGCAATGGCCAACTCGAAGAATCTCATTTAGCACAGAAAGCAAGACCCACCAAGCAGTATTAACTCTTAACTACTCTATCGCACTTCAAGCACAGCATGACTAACACATTTATGAAGTAGCTTCGGCTTCTCGATAAGAGATTTTGTACTCAAGTTCTCTGACTGGGTTTTCCTTTGACCGATTTCCTTCATTCCATCTATCTCCTTACCTTAGGGTCCTCATTAACTTAAGATAAAAAAATATATATTAAGAACATAAAATAAGAGGAGCTTTCAATTTTGACATGGTCCATTCTGAAAATATTGTTTAGTGTTAGCCATGTTGTTTCCTCTTAGTAAGCCATTTGGGTGGATGCATCTTAAGCCTTAACCTAGAAAAGAATTTGGCTTCAACACATCTTAAACTAGAAAAGACATTCAGAAAATATTGTTTAGTGTTGGCTATGTTGTTTCCTCTTAGTAAGCCATTTGCCTCGGACGCATTTTAACCTAGAAAAGGTATTTGACTAAACTAACTGATCAAAAGGCTAATTGATTAAAATAGTTCAACCACATTAGCATCAATTTGTCTACAGATAGAACAACAATCTGCACATAACAATTCGTGTTTGGTAGAAGAATTATAAAGAGAAACAAGAAGATGATATTAAGACTATACAGAAAAGAAGTATAACAATATGATTAGGTAGCAGCTGTCGACATGTATTAGGTTCTAATATGGACCAATTGAAGCACGATCCCTACTTGATCATATATATATAAAAAAAAAAAACCATCCTCGATATCCAAAAAATCTTGATATTACGACCAACAAATGAAAATTTATATATTTTCACCTTCAGAAACCACAACTAAGTCCTTTTCAAGCAACCTTTAATAGTAAAAATAATTTATCAACAAGAAATCATGGAGCATAGTGCAGTCAATACTCAAAACAGATAATCGTGTCAACAATATGCTCAGCTAACAAATGTTGATGAGAGAGATAGTTACCCAGGATTCATGTTGATAATATCACAAAGCTCAATATTTATAGCCCAGTCTGGACCAATCAGCATATCACTAGTTGCCCTTTCTGCACAAGCCGCTGCATTGTTAGCCATCTT
>JBDJHY010000087.1:13441399-13455991 GCA_039654485.1 Withania somnifera
AAGCACATATCACCAAAGCTGTTCTTTACGCATGATCTTCAGAAAAAGGGTGATATTAATGTACAACAAATCCGCTCAAGCGATAATCCAGCAGACCTATTCACTAAATCTTTACCAATGTCAACTCTTGAGAAGATGGTGCATAAAATAGGGATGAGAAGACTTAATCGCTTGAATCGTGGTCTTCATCAGGGGGAGTAAAAATATGCGTTGTACTCTTTTTTCCTTAACCATGGTTTTTATCCCATTGAGTTTTTCATGTTAAGATTTTTGTTGAGGCAGCAAGTAATGCGTATTATGGATAATCATGTATCATTTTCCTTTCTCATGAATATCCAAGGGGAGTGTTGGAAGCCAATGAGTATGACCATATGGATAAAAATAAGACTTAATGACTAAGCCTTATGTTTAACCACATGGCAACATGGTTGGTGACTAATGATTTGTAATGTCATATGTTACCGACCATGGTAGTTATATATAGGCATAAAATAGGCTGAATTATCAATTTAATTTTTTCATTTTAAGAGAATTTTCCAATTTAAAGTATTTTTATAAATAGTAACTTTTCTATTTTAGAAACTTTCATTTTTAGAATTTATTTGATTTTAAATTATATTTTATTTTATAACATACTCAAATAATTATGAGCTACGCCTAATTTTAAACTACTATCAAGTACCAAAATAGAGGGAGTGTTTACTGTTTCGCTTGTCGCACATGGAGGAAGATTCTTATCAAGAATCCACAAGACTGAATATTCAAAGCTACACGGAACGGCATTTTGAAGTTTGCCTTAGCTTTCTCTACTTGTTTGTATGTACCCTTTTCTACAAACAGCTTATAGATACCACACACATTCACTTTCATTCTATTCTCGCATCATAACTCAGTGCCTCTCATTCACTTCTCTGCAAATATTTCATGGGAAATTGATTAAACTTGGTATCAACAAGAATACTTTTCTGGGTAATTGTTTTTTTGACTTGTATAGCAAGTTTGGTGCAAAAGTTGATGCTTTAAAAGTCTTCGATGAAATACCCATCAAGAATGTTGTATCCTGGAATGTATACTTGAAAGTGCTTGTTAAGTCTGGGGATGTGGATAGTGCGCGACAATTGTTTGACAAAATACCTGAGAGAGATGTTGTGACTTGGAATTCAATGATTTCAGGGTATGCTTCATATGGGTTGTTCGAGAATGCTTTGGGTGTTTTCTTGGAAATGCAAAAGTATGCTATTAGACCTAGTGGATATACTTTCTCGATATTGGTTTCGTATGTAGAGTTTGCTTTTCATGGCAAGGAAATACATGGAAATATGTTAAGGAATGGTGTGGATTTGTGTAATGTGGTGGTTGGGAATTCACTGGTTGATATGTATGGAAAGTTTGGGCTAGTGGACTATGCTACTGGTGTGTTTTTAGCAATGAAGACAGTGGATGTTATTTCATGGAACTCATTGATTTCGAGCTGTTGTAAGTCAAGGTATGAAGATACAGCTCTGTTCTATTTCTCTTTGATGAGAGCTTGTAAATATTCACCAGATGAGTTCACTATGTCATCAGTGCTTATTGGCTGTTCTAACTTGCGCAGTTTGGAGAAGGGTAAGCAAATCTTATGTCTTTGCATAAAGATGGGGTTTTTGTGCAACACAATTGTTGCAAGTGCAGTAATTGACTTGTTTTCTAACTGCAACAGAATTGAGGATTCAGCTTACATATTCAAGGATTCATATATTTGGGATACTGCTCTGTGCAATTCGATGATTTCGAGCTATGCACTGAACAGTTCAGAAGAAAAAGCATTGGTTTTATTTGTTCTAACTTTGAGGGAGAATATTAGACCTACTGAGTTTACACTCAGCTGCATTCTTAGCTGTGCTACAACCTTCCCTTTGGATCTGGGGATTCAAGCTCATACTTTGGTCATCAAGTTAGGGTTTGTATCAGATCCTGTTGTTTCCACTTCACTTGTAGATATGTACTGTAAATATGGATTGATTGATTCTGCCTCTAATATTTTCAATGACCTACTGACAAGAGATTTGATATCGTGGAACACCATGATCTATGGGATGGCTATCAACGGTGAACCTACCAAATCACTCAGCCTTTATTACGAACTGCTTGAAGTCGGTGGTCAACCAGATCGAATAACATTGACCGCACTTCTGTTAGCTTGCAGCTATGGTGGATTTGTCGATGAAGGTAGAGCTATATTTTCTTCAATGGAAGAGGAATATGGAGTTAGACCTGGCATTGAGCACTACACTTGTATTGTGGGAATGATGACCAGAGCTGGTAAACTTAAAGAAGCTGGAGATATATTACTGAATATGCCTCATGATCCCAACAGTGAAATATGGGAATCAATACTTCTTGCTTGTGATATTTACGGGGACTTAACAGAAACTGAAAAGGTTGCAGGGAAGATAATGGAGTTAGCACCAGAATCCAGTCTGCCTTATTTAGTGCTAGCGCAAGTATACGAGTCCAGGGGAAGATGGGAGAGCCTTGTTCGGGTCAGGAAGGAGATGAAAGAGAAAATAAAAAGGAAATTAGCTAGTTACAGTTGGATTAGTATACACAACTGTATAATCACGTTCGAAGCAAACCAAATTCTTAGTTGTGGCCGTAAGGACATAGGTATTTATCCAATGTTGAGGCTACTGACAGAGGATACATGGGATGAAGGTTTATGCCTAACAGTTGCAACTGGAAGTGATAGCTGCTAAAAGGATGAGTATAGTAGCACAGATAGAAAAGCTAAATTTAAAATTGATTCTTAAACAATGGGCAAAGCTTCAACTTTGTTTTTGCTGTTGATATGGGTTTGCTTTAAGTGATGTTCAAGGTCTGAACCTGATTCATTGCATCAAAACGGATAAAAGCTTTTCCAAAGTTCAAAATTTTCACATGCATACAACGGAGAACCATCAAGGTTAAAGGATACTCTCCTTATTTCAGGATGCAGAATTGGAGTAATTCCTTAGAACTCCGAATGTTGCATCTGACAAAAACCTATATTGTGAAACTTAGGCTGCTTAGCTGTTTTATTTTGCCCATTAGAGAGGCATTAACTTCATCAATATGAGGTAATTCTTCAGCTAGAGTAGTAGGTTTATATGCCTTAATCAAGCCACAAGCATCTCTGGAGAACAATGATTGTCCAGTAGCAGATCTCACTCATATAACCTCTCCATGTCTTGGATGCCTCATCATAGAGTTTGAAGGCTGAGAGATGTTGAGTTTGACTAGAAGATTAAAAGGTAATGTAGAATCTTATCTCCCTCTAACCTGTGAAGCTCAAATGTTTAGAAATAATTGAGTATTTACTTTGTACGTTAGTTTGCACCTTTCTCATTCCTGGATTTTGTGATAATCATTCTTTGATAGATTAGAACTTTCCTTAAAACCACATGAAGATGATTTAAAGAATATGTATAGTGAGAATGAATGGCTCAATCGCACTTACCTAATGAGTTATCCCAATCAACTTTGCAAGTAGGGATTTTCACTTTACTCGAAAAGACAAGTGAAACAAAAATCAAGTTACTTTTTCTTCTTTCTTGTTTTTTTTACTTTTCATTGTTCCTTCTTCTTCTATTATGTCCTTTTTAGACTGTTTTTGTCTTAAGCCGAGGTTCTTTCGGAAACAACCTCTCTACCTGATCTCAGAGGTAGTGGCATGGACTATGTACACTCTACCCTCCCCAGACCCCATTTTGTGGGAATATACTGGGTAAGTTGTTGTTGTTGTACTTTTTTTTCTTTCAATATGATGGAACAATTTATTTCCCTCTACACTATCCACAATAAACATAAAGTTGCATAGTTCTCCATATATCCTTTCATTCTTTTTCAATTCTGCATGGCGTCAACTTGCCTCCTCAACTAACCTTGGTGAAGCCCTTCCAACATTGAACGACGAACATGTGAGGTTTCATAGCTGTTTAGTGAATTTGCAATGCAACAAAACGTAGTTAGTGCTCTTCCCCACTTTCTTTGCACAAACAATACCAACTCACTACAATTGTCCTTCCATCATAAGATTATCTTGTTGTCAATATTTCTCCTTTACAGCACATGGAAAAAAATAATTAGTTACCATGTTGCTGTAGCACCCCAAACATTCTTCCACACAACATTTTTACCCTCCTCAGCTTCCTGTAGTGTGATTCCACCAACAAGATTTTGTACATTTCACCTTCCAAGCAATCTAACCCTCCTTTCATCTTTTCCTTCTCAATGCCAATTGGAATATCTGTTTGGAGAACACTATCCAGTGTGATCCCCGATTATCCTTTCTCAAGTTTCCTCCAACATAGGACCCATATCATTTCCCAATTAGTAAGCCCTTGCAAAAGTTTACTTTATAATAGTGTTTCTTTCCATACTTCTTTCACTGAATGGCTCAGCAGTCTTAGAGCATTACCCGCTGCGTACCCAATATGTGGAACATTCTATTCATAATCCTCATCAATACGACCACCCAATGACATGGTTATCGTTTAACCCGAGATACATGAATTATCTATGAACTTGTTTTCGTAATACATTTTCCTCTTGGGTGGGATCTCCACAGCCACTTCCCATTAATGTCACACTAAAAACACGGATTCTTCTTATCCTTCATCCCTTTTGTCATTAGAAATTTCATCTTCTAATAATCTAACAAATGTTGCTTCTGGTTCCCTTCATTTCCTTCCCACGTGTGATCTCTCTGTCATCTTTTCAATCTCTGTTAGAAGCACGCAAAACAAAGACATGTAATATGTGGGATACTCCCTTTGTCCCAATTTATATATCATCTTCCGTTTTAGTTTGTCCGAAAAGAATGTCCTACTTCCTTATTTAGAAACAATTTAACTTTAGACTTCCTATCTTACCCTTAATGAGATGATTTATTGCCACACAAATATCAATGGTTTGTTTAAGACCACAAGCTCCAAAAGCCTTTTTTTTTGTCTTAAACTTTGTATTGCGTCAAACACTGTCACTTAAATGGGACGAAGGGAGTACTAGACAATGTGAGGTTTTAGATAACTACCTTCTTTTCCATTGTGCTTAAGTTTTTCCTCAAATTTCTCAGCTACCAATTGCTATAGTCCTTTATCCTTAAATTTTCTTGCAAACCTAAGTGTCTTAGTGATAGTGCTGCCATCTTCCATCCACGTATACTTTCCAATTTAGAAATATTCAGTACCTTGCCACTAATACCAACTCGAGCTTCTATATCATGTTGTGAAGGTTTGTAACTGCTTCAAACCAAATAAATATTCTGAAGAAATATTGACTGTCCACCTGCAGCTTATAAAAAATTAATTAATTAAAACAAAGCTTTTAACAAATTAGTGTATTTGGAAAGAGAGGAATGGTAGATGTTTTGAAGGCAAGAGCAGTTCAATCCAGAAGATCAAGAGTTCTTGCATTTCTCTTCTTTATTTTTGGTGTAAAGAACAGTCAGTAGATGATGCAGAATCATTACTAGATCTTTTTTCCTCACTATAAGTTTACGGTAGGGGCTGTAACTGTAGATATGATATACTAGGCCTTTATTTGGAGTGTTGGTGAATATGAAATGTTACCAACTCCAAAAAGATTAGATAAATTGATGTATCACCAATAAACAAATAAAAGATGTGATACAGCCATTCTTCCTCTTATTATCTTTTTTTTTTAATACCTAGTATAAATTTTCATCCTCTTACTATCATCAGCGAAGAGTAAATGTCAGGTATCACTAGTGACTAGTACATGTGGTATTGCCATTCTTCTTCTTATTTCCTTCACTGCTCCAATCCTTCAATGTAGTCTCTGCCACCATTCTGTCATTTAGCCTGCTAAGGGCCTCCATGATGATTATCGGGACAAACATGTTTCCTTATGTCATATTCCCCATGAGCTACTCAAATATCTGCAAGCACTACCCAAAATAAGATAAAACCATTGAATATGGTAAATGACTTTACCTCAATTTAGTTGAACTTCTACTGATTAATGTTGTATAAAACTGAGGACAGGGCTTAAATAAAAAACTTGAACTGTATAAAACCTTTGCCATCACTGTATATAGTGCAAGAAAGAAACTTAGAGGTCAGAATGCATCAATTGACAGAGAACTAGATCTGAGACCTTTAACTACCTCCAGAAAGGAAATAAACTTTTATGCGTTCAATGAAAAAAAAGATTTTTAGACTGGAGGCTGACTAGAAGATAAAACAAGGGAGACTAAATATGTCTGAATTTGTTTTAAAGAAAAGGTGTTAAATGTAGAGATTCTCCTATTGACCATGAAGATTCTTGAGAAACGGTTTTTCAAAGTTTGGGTATTTTGTTCCTTGTAAAAGTTCTTTATTTCTATTAGTTCTTGCTGTATTCCTGTGTTTTGTAGGCATACCTTCTTCAACTTTATGATACTGAGAAAAGGAGAATGCTGTCCTTTCCTTCCAGTTATTGACTGGTTGTTCTGGCTTGTGTATAGACAGTTCGCAGTACAGCATGGTATACTAGCTAAGTGCTTAAAATTTCTCAGCACAGCATACTACACTGGAAAATGCCTTACACAGCTTTTCCTGCTTTAGTTATCTTCTTTCTGTATGTGAAATTTGCTCTGCGATTGATTGACATCATTGTGTGTTATGATTGGGTACGGGGTATTGTAGAATTTAGCCAAACAATGTTTTAAAGGCAATAACAAGCACAATAGTAAGGTGATATAACCAAACTAAAACATATAAAGAAGACACAAATTTAACGTGGTTCGATCAGGGTGACCTGCATCCACAAGTAAAGAGGAGTAATTTCACTATACCAAGAAGAGTATGATAGAGTGTACAAGATTAGAGATAAAACTCTAAGTAATCTCAAATATCCCAAGAGACTAACCTCACAAGATAACTCCGAAGAAAGAATTCGCCCATTTTCACCCATTTCTACCCGTATTAACACATTGAAGAACCCTAATTTCTCACCCAAAATTCGTCCTAATTTTCTCCCCAAATTAAAGTTGATGGTCCGTTCATTTGAAGCAAATTCTTTATTTGATTTCTCTTTGGCAGAATAATGGCTAGAATAAGCTTGAGTAGACTTTATAAGCAAGGGAAAGATCATGAGTTGGAAGAGGTACGATGTAAACAAGGATTTGTTTTGCTATTGTTGACCTCATGAACTCCAAGAAATCCTGGTAGAAGATATTGGAGTTGTCCATAATAAGAGTTAAGTGAATTTTTATTGAAGAGTTGATGTTGAAGAATCTCATACTAATTTATATGATGTTGTTATTCATTTTAGATTGCTAGATCATGCGATTTTTGACAGTGGAAGGATGACTATATTAATCCAAGATCAAAGTTTGTGATTCCTAAACTTTTGGGAAGAATTGGCGAGATTGAGCAAAGTGGTGAATCTTTTGGAAAAATTGAATCTTTTGAAAAGGTTGATGACAAGCCTACTAGAACAACTAACTTCGTGGAAAGTAAAGTGGATATGAACAAATAGAGATGCAGAGGGACAATTTTGAAGATGATTTGAAGAACATGAAAGTAAATGAGAAAAAATGGAGGATGAAGTTGTCTAAGAAAATGGAGAAATAACTTTGTATTTTAGGTTTAAGCTTTATTTTCAAAATCACTAGTTGAACGGATATCCAAGGAGGTTGCCATAATGAAAATTTAGACATATTTTAGGTATTTTGCTTTGTGTAAATTGTTTGCAAGGGGTTGCAATTAAAGGTTTTGACTTATAGGTGTTGTAGTGAATCCCTATCTTGTGGAATGAATTGGTCATGAACCAAATGAATTGGTTTTTTTAATGATTTGTCTCTCTTTATTCTCTTTGGTATTTTTGTTATTTTTATACAAATTTGGTATTGTTTGGTATTCTCTCTTTGATATTGTTTGGTGATGTTGCATTACCTGCAAATTTAGTATAGTCACGGTAGGTTTGGTGTTGTAACCAGAAGCATTGAAGTCACTTCACATATAAGCAATATAACCATTAACCAATAACAGAGAATGTTTGGTAACATGGGTAGTCAAAGCTGCATAATCATTAACTAATAAAATGCAGTCTCAGCTGCCAAGTTCAGCGTATAACAAAAAAGAGAAATACAGTCACAACTGCCCATTCATTTCATAACAAAAAAGCAGTCACAACTGCTAGAACAAGGCAGTCGCAACTGCAATCAATAACAAAAAAAGCAGTTACAGCTGCCAACTAATTGCATTCATACCTACCTACTAACAACATTGTCTTATATGCAGTTACAACTGCCAAATCAATACATACCACCGGTAAACACCAACCACAACAAAGACTTAAATGCCATAACATCATACATCAGAAAACATAGGAAAAATAGTTGATGCATCAGAGTTTTTGGGATTAAGCAGTGGAACTTTCTTGACTCAAGTGTGCATCCTTGAACCGTGTCTCCATTTGCTTTTATCCCTCATCTATTGAAGTTTCCTAAGGTCACAACTTGTTTTTCTTTTCACTTCACACCAATTTTTGGTGTATTTCCTAGATTTTCAGTAGCAATAGATGAGGGGTAAAAGCAAATGGAGACAAGGTTCAAGGATTCACACTTGAGTCAAGAAAATTCCATTGCTTAATCCAAAAACTCTGACGCATCAACTATTTTTCCTATTGTTTCTGATGTATGATGTAATGACATTTAAGTCTTTGTTGTGGTTGGTGTTTACTGGTTGTATGTATTGATTTGGCAGTTGTTAACTGCATTTAAGACAATGTTGACATTTTGAAGATTTTTGGTGTATTTCCAAGATTTTCAGTAACCTCTCATCTCTTGACATTTTGAAATCTTTCACTAGGCATTCTAGACTTATCAAATGTAGAGAATTAGAAGTAAAATGATTGTATAATAGTGATAAAAAATAAAAGTAAAAGAAAGAAAAAGAAACTTACATTAATAATAGTACATCCAGATTGTGTGTGAAGTACACCATTCCCACCATACTAGGTTTGCTAGTAGTGCCACCTTAAAAAGAAAGAAGGAAAATATTTGTAAGTCATTACATGTACTAATTATATAAACATTTACATGAAGTAAGCTACTATGTGTGCAAATATTTTTGCCATTTGCTTCTGTATCCTCTAGCAAGAAGGTATGGTCTAGCCCTCCTTCAGTCGTAACTGTTATTCAGTGGAAAATAAAAAACACCTCATTTTAACCAGAAAAAAAAAGAAAGATTTCTTCCGACTAGTTAGTTTGTTGTTCTTAGTGCATGTCATTTATAAGCTCTCATCTTTTTCCATTTCATGATGTTTTAGTATTTGTCTTAGTAAGTTAATTTGAATTATATTTCGCTTTCCCTGAGATTATCCTCTTCCCCTTCCAAACGAATTTAAGAGCAAACTTTTCAATTGTATAAATATGAAACTGGGAATCTTTCACCTTCCCAATCAAAAAACTTATTGCATTGGCATCTACATACATTCTATTAATGCTTTTGATAGTTCATGCATTTATTAATGAATATATTTAAACATGTACGAGTGTGCCTATAGATATGGCTGTAGAAAGAGAGGTCCATTGATTTAGTCATCTAGGACGCGGTTGATGTGTATTACGGAGCACCGCGAGTCACTGAAAAAATAAAAAGAAGAAAAAAATTGCACCTTTTTCTTCATCTTCTGTCCTCCTATGTCCTTTGCCCATTTGTATGATCTTCACATGGAGTATGTTTTGCTATTTTCCAATCCATCATCTAACATATACCCCAGTAATTTTATCAACATAAAAGAGAGAACAATAGCGCACCATAACTCTTAAAGCTTCAGATGGATTTTGTTGACTGAGCATTTTACTACGTGAGAAGACATCTTATCTTGCAGAATCATGTGGAAGAATACCATGAGCTGTCCTCTAAGACTCAAATATAATTTTCAACTGCAGTGGAAAAATGGGATGCTGACCTCTTTATTGAAGTTGATGATGATGTGCATGTAAATCTAGGTTAGTACAGGCTTATTCGATTTTCTTTTATCGGAGTTCTGAGTATTAGGAGAGTACAACCAGAATACACAAAATGGAGCTAGCTGGTCACATATAAGATACTACTTTATCCATGTTGCTCCATTTACACATCACTTTAACCAATAATTTTAATTAGGTTCTCTACGTTTCGACTTATATATAAATCTCTAATAAGATTTGAATCCTAGCGAGGTAGATGTACAAATATGACTAGAACTTATTTCCAGCTAAATTGGTATCAGCTGTGTAGGTTGTTCATATTGCCAAACCCAAACAATAGCAATCACACCATGTCTAGTGTAACCATACAAGTGGAGTCTGAGGAGGTCAGAGTGTACACAAACCTTACCGTACCTTTGTGAGGTAGAGAGGAGGTTTCATATAGATCCTCAGGTCAAAAGAAAAGAAAGGAATTCAAAGAATGGTAGCAGAATCAGAATACTAAGTAGGAGAGTTATTGTAGGTCTATATTAAGCATTAAGCAAGTTAAATTAATGATGCTCCTCCCAACATTAAAGAGTGTGATGGATATGTCCTAATTCCATATCTTGTTAGGTGTTGTAGGTTCCTTGTTAGACCTTCATCGATCTAAATCTCGTGTGTATGTGGGTTGCATGAAATTGGACCTGTTATCTCGCAGAAGTAACATTCTAGATCCATAATGACCTTCTACATTTCTACTTCAAGGTTCAAAGTTTTCACGTATCACATACTTTTTGTGCAGAGGAGTAAAGTACCATGAACCTGAATACTGGAAATCTGGTGAGGAGGGAAATAAGTATTTTAGGCATGCAACTGGACGAATATATGAGATCTCCAAAGATTTGGCTACCTACATCTCAATCAACGGGTACACCTCTTGCTTCATGAATTTTTTCTCTAAGGTTCCTGTTTATTGCATATCCATGTGCTTTACTGGTCACATGTACTGTATTCATAAAAAATTTCTCGGCAGACACATTCTCCATAGGTATGCAAATGAAGACATTTCTCTTGGCTCTTGGTTTATTGGGCTTGATGTTGAACATATTGATGAATGAAGTTTGTGCTGTGGAACACCCCCAGGTAAGACGCTAAACGCCTCTTTACTTGAATATTCTATGTGATGTACTAGTTTATGGTATTTGGCTTCTGCACTAGAGTTGATGATTGTTGACATGGCTCGTCTTAAACTCAAACAAATTCTTCATAATTTACTGTAGCCAAGTAGTCCTTATTTTTATATATTATGGCATGAAAATTCCAACAAAAACTTTCACTGCAATTTGCACCTTGGTACAAGGCATAGAGGCTACTGAAGATATTTATGCTAATTGTTACTCTGGTTAGGATTCCTTAATTCTTTTTTGCTGCACGGTGATTCTATCCCGTCCTAGACCTCATATTCTTCCCTACAAGGCTGTTGGAGAAAGTTCTTATAAAAAACTGCAAGCACCAATCTCCATTTACACTCAGAGGCTGCTGAGAGTACTCTCACTGCTTACAAACCTGCTCAGATTTGGTTTTTAATTTGTTTTATTCAGAATATGGTTGATCTGGTTGTTGATTTTTATGAATCTGCTTGCTGCATATTTGAGCCTCCTGATTTGTATGTCTCGGCAGATCTTCTATTTATGACTTTTGACATTATTATATTTGTTTTCAGTAGATCATCTATTTTCTTTGACCAGAACTTTTTACATGTCTCTTTGAAATAATATTTGAAGTTGTTAATTATTGTGATTTATTGTAATTCTAAGTTGTTTCCAAATATATAAATTACATATTAAAGGACTTAAAACTTCTATGTACGAATTCACGGTCAAAGTTTAAAAGTTTGAATCTCGAAGTGACAACGGTGGCCACATAAATTGGGAAAAAGCTGTAATATTTGTTCTTGCTAGATTAGATTCTCTTTTGGCTCATTTTTCGATGTATTTGGAGTCAATTAGTGGAGGAACAACACAATATTATGAAATGCTCTCCTCGGTAGTGAGTAATGGATGTTTTGTTGATTCACAACTCCAGGGTACTTATTGCGTATATAGATAACCTCTCAGCTTATAATATTTTTTTTGCTTGCAGTATATGTTAATTGATGTTATTTAGGGTATGTGGTTTTCGATTATCTTCCATGTAAACTGTGGAGTTATTCGATTAAATATGTTTCAGGCATAGAAAAATGGTGATCTTGATGCTGTTTGTGTTAAGCTATGAACGTGCAATACAATTGAAAGGCCATTCTTATTGTATTCAAGACTTTGAAATAAGTTGTGGCATGATATTATTTAATTTGCCATGTCTTGGTTATGGTATGATTAATCTTAATTTTGTTTGTATTCAGTTTTCCTCATTATTTATACAGAGAAAGAACAAATATACCCTTGAACTTTAAAAAATGATATGTATATACCACTCGTTATACTATAGGGAAGTATATACCCCTTATCATCATAATTTAGAGCTGTATATACCCCTCACCCTAATGAATTGACACATGGCAAGATATGAACTACTAACCTTTTTTTTTACCCAAATTAAAAAAAATCACCCGATTTAAACTCAATAAAAAAACTCAAACCCGAAATTAAACCCAGCTAAACCAAATCATATCATTCACAACAGAATCATAATTCGCATCCTTTTAATTTTCTTGTTTGATAAGGCTAGCTTCACTTGATTTTGCTCCAAAAGTCCATTGGGCTTAGTCTGTAGGGCTAGGTCGATGGGGATTTTGTTCTAAAATTAGGTAAAATTGTTTTCATTGTTGCTGGGTTCCCTCATCAAGTGAGAAATTAAAAGGATGCTAGTAAGGGTCATCTCTCTATCCCAAGTAAAGGCAGTTAGAGGTGAACTTGGAGAAGAATCTAGGAAGATGCGACGCTTTGCGCGTAAGTATGTATAGAAAGTCCCGATGGAGCAGGAAATGTTAAACGCAGAATTGGATAACAAAGAGAAGAAGCTCTACTCCTTTTGGTGGTGTTTGGGTTTGGGGTTCGAATTTGGTGTTTTTTTTTAAATCTTAGGGATATATTTGTTCGTTTTTTGAATGAAGTTCCTGCAATTGTCGAACCACATTTAATTCAGAAAAATAATTAGGTACTTGTCTTGTCAACTGCAGGAGTTTGTTTTCCTTATTTATTTTGAATTACCTGTTAAACTAACTGATGTCTTTACTTATGCAATTTTTAAATGGAAGTGCTAAATTATTGGCTTTTGTAGTATGAATACTTTCAGCAATTGTTGAATAGTTTTCGGCAATTGCTTAACATTTTTCAGCAACTGCTAAAGCCAATAATTGCAACAAAATATATAACATAAATTTCAAAAAATAAAAATAATAGTCTTGTAGTAAATTTCAACATAACATAAATGATGAAGCAACTGCTGAAAAATATTCAGCAACTACCGAAGAACTTCAGTAGCCGCTGAAGAAAATTCTCTTCCTCAGCAGTTGTAATGACCCTCACGGTCATTTATGATAATTATGCGATGTTTTACATTCTAGAGCTTTCTAGTAGCTGTCCCAAGTCATTTATGATTTGTTGGGATCGGTAGTTTGGTTTTGTGGCGGCTCGGTTGAGATTTATCTCAAATTGACTGTCTTAGAGTATCAAACTAAGTACTCGTTGACTTTAGTCAATCTTCCTTCAAGACGAGTTTGAAATTAAATTCCAACAATTCCGCTAGCTCCGGAATGCCAAACAAAGTCAAGATTGACCTTAAGTTCGTGTTTTAGAGTTTTCCTTTGCAATTTGTGTTAATTTGTAGCCTAATTTGGAGCTTGAGTGGTATTTTGGTGTTCGGAGTGTTGGAATAGAATTTGACGCTTTCATCAGTTCCGAAATGGTGATTTTAGGCTAGTGAGATGTTGGTTAGCTTATCGGAATTGTTGTATTTTTGAGGTGTTGATTAGAGTTGTTTTAAGCTTAATGGTTGACTTGGTCAACATTTTTCCAAAATGACCTCATATCCCAATTTTGACTGCACTGTTGAGTTTGAAATGTTGTTTCAAGTGTGAGTGCATAGTTTGCTTGCATAAATTGGATTCTGAACTCATTTTGAGTGGCGATTCGTAGTATTTTTTTTCTCCTTGCTTTCTGCTGTCAAAACCTGCAACTGGTGTAGGCGAAATTGCTCATTGCAATTGCAGACCCTTTCCACGCGATCGTGATGAATCATAGCTGCTCTGCTACGCAGTCGCATTTCGGGCTTACGCAATCACGATGTGTTCCAATAATTTGCTTAGACGCGATCGCATACCATCTCATACGCGATCATATTGCTCCAATATCTCCATACTCATCGCGATTGCGACGTATTATGCGATCGCGATGAACAAATCACTAACAGTATAAAAAATCGTTGCACGACTTTTTTGTTCATAATACTGCAAACCTGTCCCATTTTCCCTCAATTTCTGTGCGAAAAAACATCCAAACAGTCCAGCAATGGTTGAGAAAAGTCCCAAGTTCTTCCTGTTTGATTTCCCAACGAATTGGTAAGTTTTCTTCTTCGTTTTATTCCTTGAAAATCTAAGTTTCCTCTATTAATAGCCCCAAGTGGTGAAAACATTGAAACCTTGATATGATTCACATATTATGGAGTAAATT
>JBDJHY010000087.1:13459807-13469823 GCA_039654485.1 Withania somnifera
TTCCAAATTTAATGTAAATTTGAAAAATCGGGTTTTCTGTTTTTCTTGAAAAAAAAAAGGAATTTTGAATATGTTTTTTATATTTCTAATTTTCTTAGAATATTTTTTCAGAAAAGTGGAGCTCAATAACTAGAAAAATATAATTTTCAAATTAAAATCTAGTTTTGAGAATTTTATAACAAAAAAACTTAAAAAATATATTTTAAAAAAATTATAACCAAACACATAATAAAATATTAAAATTATTTAAAAATTAATGACCAAAACGCTAACTTAATTTCTCAATATTTAGGAGAACAGGTAGTAGGTACACCACTTACTAATATATATCTAGGAAATGACATGATACTAACTGTTGAAATTTGTATCAATAGATTTGTGATATTTGACACGTAAATACTAATTTAAGGTCGATTGAAATAATTATGACTTATATTATTTGTCGGATTTTCATAAAGTCTGACTATCATTTCTCATGTTCGGCTGGCAGGTCTATAATTTTGACAAAACGAGAACCGCTATTGAGAAAATATCTTCTTGGTCGTCATTAAAGAAGTTGACGTTCGGCATTCCCCTTTGAGGAAAAGACCGAATCAAGTCAACTTGTGGGGTGTGATATACCCTGCAGTGGGGTGTCATATACCCTGCAGACAACAACCGCAGTAGTCACCAATTTAGTCCCCTATCCCACAAAGTAGCTTGATGGAACCACTCCCAAAGCAAATAGTGTCCTAGGGGCCGGCCCGGCACCGACCGACTGAGACTCCCACGTAGTAGGAGTGAACTGAGTCGGGGCCTTGTGCAGTAAACCGCCTACGGGTGGTCATCTGTCATCCTAAAGTAGTTCCCGCGGTCTCCACGACTTTCCGTTTTTCGGGCTGCTCCTTAAGCCGCTTGGGTCGGCTCCAAAGTTCTAGCCAATCGACATCGTTTGTTCTCCCTACCCGAGAATCACATCACTTTCAACCTTTTTTTCAATTATGTTGTGTAGGAGACACTTATAAGGATGTTTATACAAATACTCTTAAGTATAACGTGAAGAAATATTTAATGGGCTTATAAGTCATCAAATATCCATTATGAGTGGATAAATGAGATTTTGTCTTATAGTTGGATAAGAGCTAAATAATTGATCATATTTTAATTCCTACAACTTTCACTAAGTTTTAACATTTTCTTATAAAATTGCATAATTATCAAATAAAATTAATAATTTTTTTAATTATAACTATGTATGATATATAAATAAAATTGTTAATATATAATAATTTTTATGAATCAGTATGAATTCCAAACTTAAGCTAAAAGTTAGTTCAATTTTCTGATTTTGAACTAATCAAGATTGACAAAATTAATAAAAAAGTAAATTATATTATTATAATTCGAGACGGAGACTCAGTCCACTTCTACTCTGCAAATGAAGAAGAATTAATCTCAGTTGCAACCGTAAACAAAGAAGTTACCGGTCAAAGGGCTCCGATGCAACTGCTATCGAATAGCTCTTGGGAATATCATAGGTAAGAAGGAAGCCAATGTTGGAGGAGGTGAATTAATCATAAGAGGTTGTTAAAAGAGGTGACAATTGAGGGAAAAGCATAGCATGTCGCAATAAAAGCTTGATTCGAGGTGTCAGTACATTAGGCCATGTGTAACAAACAAAGTACAAGAATAGTACCATACCCTCATAGTCCTCAATCTTTAATACATCTGGATCGACGAAAGCTCACACTTGATCCCATTAATTGGAAGGAGTGAGGGGTGTGTGTGTTCATGTTCTGCAGCCATGTTAACTTAGGAGAATTTCAGTTGATATAATCAGATGGGGTTCTTCAAAAATCCTCTTGTCAAATTCTAGGCTAACTTATACAAGAATTGGTAATCAACAAACACTTGCCCAGATCCATGCTTACCCTGTTACACTTGTAGGCTTTTCATCAACAAGACTCTTTATCATTTCCCCGGTTTGATTCGACCAACACAATGAAACAACAATCTTCTCTGTTTGCAGAAAATGATGATGATTATTTTCAGGTTATTATCACGTCATCAAGTTTTGTTCACTCGTTGTTGTTTGATAATTATATACACAATTATGAATTAGCCAAGTTTTTTTTATGCTTGAGACAAGCATGCTGCCCTGCATAGAGCATAACAGAGAGAAAAAAAAATTCCTGTATAAGCAAATACCAATTAGTTTCTTTTTAATTAGGTTTTGCATTGATCAATTCCAGAGGATACCTGTCGCCCCGCTAGCAATAGGTATCACCTCATCAAGACTAGAACAGATTAGAAGAAATCACCTGATGTTTTGTATCTGCTAGGAATTGAACCCGAGATATGCATACCAATGAGTCAGTCATATGTTTAGTGGTGTTCTCTACGAGTAGTTTAGTCTCGTTGGTGGGATAGATATATACTGGTCGAAAGTATGGGAAGCTTCATGAACTTTTCTATGTTTAACTATATTTTATGTAATATTTCCGTGTAAGTATAAATGTAGGATATGGACATTGATGATTCATGTAATTGTTTTTATTGTTTGGTTGCAAAGTTTACTGAATATGGAATTGGCAGGTGATGGATTTCCCTGGAGGAAAAGTTCCAATTACTCCTCAAATGAAATTCATTTCAGAGTCATCTGAGAAGAGGTTACCTTGTTATAGAGTAGTTGATGATGATGGCTATCCAATTCCAGGCACTATCTTTGAGGAGGTATTTGGTATTCTTTCAAAGTATAGCTAATTATAATTCAAATTCCATTTCTATTCTTGTGGAAAAGATAACCTGAAATTTGGTAATGCATTTGTGTGGTTAGGTGAACAAAGAATTGGTAGTAAAGATGTATAGTTCAATGGTGACACTTCAAGCTATGGATACCATTTTTTATGAAGCACAAAGGCAAGGGAGGTTATCTTTCTATGTCACAACTGCTGGAGAAGAAGCTATCAACATAGCATCTGCTGCTGCTCTTACTTTAGACGACTTCGTGTTGCCTCAGGTACTTGCAATTATTATTCAGAGACGAATTCATGCTCGAAAGAAAGTGGATTCAAAATAAGTTTGATCATTTTATAGAAGTATACATTTTAAATTTTGTCTTCATACGTATACGTTGTACGAGCCGAATGCAATGAATTGCAATGAGTTTGGCACTCTCTTTTCTTTTTTCTAATTCTAGTACATTCTTGTTCCATTTTTGGGATTTTAAATCTTGAGGGGTTGTTTGGTTGATTCATGTATTAAATCCTACATAACTTGTACCATGTTTGGTAGACTTTTTTTTTTTTCTTGCTATGTACGAAAATCAACACAGCAAATACGGTTTTGGTTAGAATTTAGAATCCGCATAACTAATACTTTATAAAAGATAAAATAATAAAATCTTGCATAACTAAGCGCTGCATTACTCTAACCAACAACCATATGAACTCTCAGTAGTTGGTTTTATCTTTGAGATGAGTAGAACACATTTGGCATTAGCACAATGATTGAATCATTGAATGCAATGTCTTTTTACTCAAGTTTGTGTTATTAGATTTCAACTATAGTTTCATGATCCTATTACCTGCAAATTTATGTAATTCAACATGTTGTTGGACATTGCAGTACAGGGAAGTAGGGGTCATATTATGGCGCGGCTACTCCCTGCAACAGATTGCCCATCAATTGTTCGGAAACAAGTTTGATTTTGGAAAAGGAAGGCAAATGCCATGCCACCATGGTTCTAATGAGCTCAATTACTTAACTATTTCTTCGCCAATCGCGTAAGAATCACAAAGCTTTTAGCATCTTCTTTTCTCACCCCTTTCCTTTAGAATTCAGATATACCATCTAAACAATTCTCTACTCCAAATTCCATTTCCCTCAGAACACAGATTCCCCAGGCCGCGGGCGTTGCTTATTCTCTTAAAATGGATAAAAAGGAGGCTTGCGCCGTTGCTTATCTTGGAGATGGTAGCACCAGCGAGGTAATTAAATTAAGTAAAATAATGCGATTTTTTAGGGGCGTATGCTACTGAATTGGCTGATTTTATCGTGATATTATTTGCAGGGAGATTTCCATGCTGCTTTAAACTTTGCATCAGTATTGGATGCTCCAGTTATCTTTATATGCCGCAACAATGGATGGGCCATTAGCACTCCTATTAACGAACAATTCCGAAGTATTTTTGCAAACTCGTTTGATACATAATTGCACCTTTTACTAGTAAAATTCACCATTTTACTAAAGGTAGATTTTCCTATGTCTTGTTATGGCAGGTGATGGAATAGCCTCTAAAGGACAAGCATATGGTATTAGAAGCATCCGTGTAGATGGCAACGATGCCTTGGCAACTTATAATGCTATTCGTGCAGCTCGCGAAATGGCAATCAAGGAACAAAGGCCAATATTAGTAGAGGTAAGGACCGATATCAGAATTTAAGTTGCAAATTCTGCACTGAATCTTGAAACTTTTAAACATAAAACAACCTTAAAAGGTCAATGGAAATAATCATTCTTCTAGGAAATTCATACTAAAAATTTCAACTTTTATGCAACTTTTAGGCCATGACATATAGAGTAGCTCACCATTCAACATCTGATGATTCAACCAAATATCGTCCCGTGGAGGAAATAGAATACTGGAAAACAACAAAATGTCCAATATCAAGATTTAGAAAATTCATTCAAAGAAATGGCTGGTGGAGTGATGAAAATGAATCTGAACTTCGCGGAGACATCAGAAAACAGGTTCAATATTCAAGAACTATATATGGCAGAACAACATTGATCTTCGTCTGATATCTGCTAAAAGCTTATAATGTTCTTTTTCTTCTTTTTGAATTAGGTGTTGCAAGCAATTCAAGCAGCAGAGAAAGTGGAGAAACCTTCAGTTACAGATTTGTTTACAGATGTTTATGACAAAATGCCATTAAATCTTCAAGACCAAGAGAAGTTCGTTAGGGATGCTGTAAAGAGATACCCAAAAGAATATCCTTCTGATGTTCCTATATAAGCTTATAGTGTGTTACAACCAGAGGCGGAGCTACAACTTTGCTTATGGGTTCGATGGAATCCGTTAACTTCGAGTATAAATAATTCATTAGTTAAGAACTCAAGTAAAGTAAGCTACATTTTCTTGATCTCAACATTCATAAACTCAAAATCCTAACCCTGTCTCTGATTTCAATGGCAAGTTGTTCCTCCAGTCCATATTAACTAAATTTTTGAGGTAATGCACACCTATTAAGAAAAAAAAATTAGGACATAAATTGGACATGACTTTTCATTTTTGCGCTTTTGATTATTTTCAAATTATTCTTAAAAGTAGGATAGTCATGAATGTGATTCACCTAGAAAATCTAAAATAGTACTTAAGAATCTCATTAAATGGACGGCAGCCGGGTGCATTAAGCTCCCACTATGTGCGGGGTTTGGGAAGGGGTTTAACCGTAAGGGTTTATTGTACGCAATCTTACCTTAGATTTTATTAAAAGAAGGGCAAAAGTGAATTTTTTTTCCTACAACTCTTTTAAACTTTGAAGAATTAACTTATTTTGAATAATGAAAAAAACCTAAAAAATTTAGTTAATATGGAATGCGGGGAGTAATAGTAGCTAGAATGAAATACTGAAATTGCAGAGTGCATTAAAATTACATATATGGTTACACTATAGATAAAAGTTCTCAAGCAAGTTCCTGACTTCATGTCTCAGCTAGTATATGTTAACGGTTCTCTTACCGTTGATCGCTTGATTCTTTTTTCAATTTTTGAAATCGAAATACTTGTAATGCCTAATGTCAAGAAATACCAATATGAGTTGTTAGGTATGACATGGTTCATATCTAAGACGAGGAGACAATGCTGGAGCGGAGTGACAACATCTATCCATTGTGGGGAGTTGGGTCCTAGTTTGTGGGCCAAAGCTAATGCCCCCGCGGTACGGTATATGGTATTTTTGGTAAATTGTAACTAGGGTTACTTCCATATATTCTGTATTTGTAACCTAAGACATATAATAAAATTACAACTGCTCATCGCTCCCGAGAACATAGGCAAACTGCCGAACCTCGTTAAATCTTGTGCTCTTTATCTCATTCCTTTATTTTCTTGTTAATTCCTGTGTTTACTAGCCTAATCCACCCCAACATGAGTAAAATTGTTAAATGTAGAAATTGATGTTTACCTCATTTGTAAGAACTACATCCTTTTTCACTATGACTATAAGCTCTAGATAAATGAGACTGACCCTACAATGATTGTTGAAAGAAATTGAATGATCACCCACATGAGAAACATTAATCTATGTGGTTTTCCCTTTCAACCATACATAGTGTTTAAATATCAATTTATCTAGGAATGTAAAATGGAACTTGACTGAACCTATAAATCAAGTGTAACACCCTGTACTTCTTTCTTGAATTTAATGTACAGATGATGCTAAATGTGTTGAACATAGCCCATTTGAATGTGGTGGAGATGATACTTGGACTTTTGCATGTGCCATTTGAACATAGCCATAAATGTGTTAAACATAGCCATTTGAATGTGGTGGAGATGATACTTGGACTTTTGCATGTGCTTTTTGGATCAATGGGCATTAGTAACGGAGCCCCTCAAATCAAGAAACACTAATAATACACTCAATGACCTTGAAATTGAGTAGTTTTGAACGTTTGACCCGTGCTTGTCTTATAGACGAATCTTCAAGATCAAAAGCTTTGCCCGTGGGACAAACTAGTTAAAGTGCTAGAGGTTTTGCCTACAAGGTAAACGGGATACAAAATTCAAGATCGCTCATTTTCAAGATCATTCTCGTAAAATCTCCCTTCATTAATCTGACTGACAAGCGGGGAGATCAAAAGCCAGGACCCATTGTTGGGGTTTGTCTATCCCCAAAGCTAACAAAGTAAGAGAGAAAAAATGCTTTGGGCGTGTTTTGGCATGCCAAGTATCATCCGCACACACACACACACAACAGTTCAGTTTGGGTTTTTAGAGAGGAAAATGGCACCGTAAGGATAGAATCGTACAAGGCGTCCTGCTAATGTTACTCAAAGCCACTTTAACTTTTACAACAGGCAATACAAAAGGATGATGGGATGTATGGATCCCCTACCTTCCAATGCCGTTCAAGAATCTTTGACTGCTAATATACAGTGGAATGGAAAACCATTAAGACCATTTAAAAAAAACAGAAGATCATCTTAAGGAAATGGTGAAAATATTTGATTAGACTTATTTGATCTCACTTCCCTTTTTCTTTGCCCCGTCTACAAGTATCAAGATACGTCTATACTATTTCACTCCCGCTGGATAAACACAAAGGAGCTAATATCCCATTTCAACTATCCTATAAAATGAATCCTTTGCTTCATCATACCAGTTCCCCATCCCATTTCACAACCATATATAAGCAAGTCTATCACAGTAGCTCATTTATTTGGAAAGAAATCCCCCCCCCCCCACCCTCCCTATTTATGTTTGTGATGATAATTACTACAATTCTATTACCATGTATGTATAAAGTTCCTCTAATGTAATCACCGCTACACACAGTCCCTATAACAACCGTTAAACTTTTTTTAACAAATTTCTTCTAAGGTTCTAGTTATTATCGTCATAACTTTTTAAAGTTAAAAAAAGTATCATTGGGTGGCTGTAGCTGGACTTCCTCTCTCAAAATCTAAATAACAATTACTCACAGAAAATACATAATTGATTTTGTAGTTTGTTTGTTTCTCTCTGCTTTAGTAGACTACTCAGAGTATAGTTAGGTTCGTTGAATGGATGATATGACCATTGAATACTTTTACGAGGGGAAAAAATCACCATTTCAAACACTACGTTGGATCTGATTCCATTTAGGATTGAGATAAAATATTTTTTGTTATATATGGAAAGCTCTCTAATGGCTATCAATGGAGGTTTTGTGGAAGAGAAGTTTCAAATTGGTAATGCTACATGGCACTAAATACTGGCTTGGAGATGATTTTTTTCTTCATTCATGCGCCCCTCAAAAGTGAGATTACACATGCTCTAAAAATGAATCAAATGAATGTATCCATTTTGGTTTTAAAATGATTCATTAGGATAATAGGACCTCCGCAAACTTTAGGTATTTGCTCGCAAATTAAGTCCAAGTTTAGGAGGAACTTAATGCATTTTCTCTATTGTGAATAAACCTTTCTTAAACACCCATAATGGTGGTTATATAGGTGCTCTAAATATAACTTCAATGGGTTAGTGTCACGATCCGATTTCTCAGGTCATGATGGAACGTACAACCTACCTATAGGCGAATCATTTTCCGTAGCCTGGAACGACAAGTAATGGGCCACCACAAAATCAATAAACAAACAATAATAAAAAAAAGTAATAGACATAGAGCAGAAGAGAGAAGATGAGTAAAACATGCTATGATAGTCAAGTAAATTCAACACCACAATCTGGTATTAGTAATACAAGAGCCACTAAGATAAAGAGTGCTTAAAGTGCAAAAGAAAATATGCAAGGCTGTCTCAGGAATACAAAGAAAATAAAAGCTCAACTAAGGAGAAGCAGGTAACTTTAGTCGCTAGGAGCTCATCTTGAATCTCCAAAGTCTCCAAAAGCTAACACGATCAGCAGCAAAGGCTAATCGTAATGACCCTCACGATCATTTATGAGAATTACGTGACGTTTGTATTCTGGAGCTTTTCAGTAGTTGCCCCAGGTCATTTATGACTTGCTGAGACCGATGTTCCGATTTTCCTGAAGGCTCGACGGAGATTTATCTCACTTTGAATATCTGAAGTTCAAACATGAAGATGACATGTTATGACTCACAATTTTCATGGATATAACTAAGAAGCTGAATACAAAAGTAATACTGATTTAATCAATTAATTTGTGAAACTGGTGAATCATGTAAATTAAACATATACATAAATGTTGAAAATGAATAAATCATGTGATCGGCATGGAGTTAATCATTCAAACCTACTTGGTAGGGTGCCATATGTTGGACCAAAGGGTATATTACCTAACTAGTGTGGAACCACTAATTGGTCCAAAAATCCATAATGGGCTACATGACCTACACTGGTAATGTAGTTCTGGATTGGAGTTTCGATAAATCCACTCGATACTAGATACTATTCCGAAAACTGAATAGTAATACTCATAGTTATACTGAATTGGTCATGCTAGTAAGAACATATCTGGATACCATACTAGACATGAAAAACTGAACTGGACTAGTAAATAATAATTTTATCTGAGTTTATTCTAGTCATTCTAAAACATAGCCTGCGTCTCTGATCAAATGACCCTGGCATACTGACTAATCTTAATAAGCCTGACAACTAATATGCCATGTATAGTTTACTCAAAATACTATAATAACTTAGTAAAGTCGTGAATTTCAAAGTATGGGTATGAGGATAATATGAATATTGTAATATAATCATGGAAACTCATGAAAATCATTAAAATATATACATGAGCATGAAAATATCATGAGAAATTAAATTTGATTCATTTAGCAAATTGGGTAAGAACCTTATTTCATTTAACATCATGGAATTATAACTTGAAAGTGATAATCTGAGCATGAGAATGAGAGGAAAATCCTCACTAAATAGTAAATATCCACATACCTGTTCACTAAGGTTTCTGACCGAGAACGTGAAGAGGAGCTTGAATTCTGAGTTTAAAGTTTGAAGAACCTTAGCCATGAAACTTAAAGAGAATTCTAACCTTTCTCTAAAGTTTAATGTGAAGAATAAGGGATTTTGAGTCTAATTTCTCATTAAACCAGACGTTATAGGTCCAAAACAATGTAGTATTAGACTACGGCTAGGCACCGGACCGGCATGTCCCGGTACCGTCTCGGTCCGGTACTAAATGGGGCGGGTTATACCGGGTACCGAGACGGGACGGGATCCCATTTTCATCCCGGTCTGGCCCGATCCGGTCCGGTCCAATTATAGGCTACTGGAAACTCATCCCGATTGTCATCACGTCGTGATTGCAATCGTGATAAGTTTCCAG
>JBDJHY010000087.1:13477301-13490690 GCA_039654485.1 Withania somnifera
TAGTAGTAGAGTAATTAAAAGTGTGCTCTCTCTAATAGTTTAAGTTTGAAGATGAGATGGTCACAATGTACGTAGTTGGGGATTGTAAAATATAGGAGTTTGAGGAGTGGAAGTAAATGTGGAAGGGGAAGGATCACTTCCCTAAAATATAAAGAAGAGGTGGTTAAATTGGAGGAATTGGTTAATGGATCCAGTCTTCTTCTATTTTGAAGAGCTTGTTTACTAGAATACTGTGTATAAGTTCCTTACTATCAATGCATTCTATTTTGTAATACACCTTGTCTCATTCATGTGGAAGTCTAAGACTTTGGTATTATTGAAAATAGTAATATTTCAAAGCACTGGATTGCCTATTTCAAAGTGCATGTGGGTCCGGAAATTGTCATAGAATTTTCCATCTTCTTTATATCCCTTGCCACTATGTATAGGTAACAGTTTTCTTTGCTTCTTCTTTGTGCGGTAGAGTTTGGGTGTGCTCTGTTAGTCCAAATTCCTTGTTTTTCTGTATGTAATAGAGGGGCATCATGTCCTCAAATCATGTACCTATTGTCTCAAAAGTTAGGATCATTTGCTCTCCTTATCGAACTGAGTTGGTGACTTCAGGAAATATACTCTTAACAGCCTAACCTTCAACTATGTATAATAGAAGCTAGGAAAAATCAAGTGGGAGGAAGTAGAAAAGAACAAAAGCATGTTTCTTTAAGGCCCTTAGCCTAACCTTCTATCCTTTCATAATATGTGGATACTATCTATGCTCGCACTCCAATATTTAATTCAGGAATTTCTCCTTTTAGTTTGGCAGCATTTCTAGTTTCTAACCTTTCACAACCATGCAGATGTTTGTTGGTGTGGCTGCTTCACGTGTGAAGGACCTCTTTTCCAGTGCCAGGTCATTTGCTCCTTCTATTATTTTCATTGATGAGATAGATGCAATTGGCAGCAAGCGTGGTGGACCGGATATTGGTGGGGTATGATAGACATATTTATTCTTTTTTTTTTCTTCATCTTGCATATTAGGAAACTTATTCTCTCAGAAGCAACTTTTGGTTTTAAGGCTTACTCTTTGCTGGCAATTATTGTATGAAATGACATTTAGGTTCATATGAATGGATGCATGTAATCTTAACCCATTTGCATATGTTTCCATACCCTTCTTCTATCTCTTTTCCTACATGTTATTCTGTATTTTGCTTCGAAACCCATACAACCAACATATTGGAAAAGCATGAAAAAGTGGGTGAGTTTTTGGGGTAGGGGTTTAAATTAGGGACTTAAATTAACTTAAGCGCATCTAGTGGAGAGTTTGTTTTCAGGTGCTTCTTTGTGAATTTGGTGAACTTCTTTACTTTGACCATTATTCACCATTTTTGCATTGTCAAATGCAATATTCAATAATATGTTGGAGTCATTAACACTACTACAACAGCAATAACTGTACGTCACTCCCGAACTAGTTGGGTTTGGAAATAGGTTTGGCCCATTGGACCCATTTCCGTTCAATAATTTGTCTTTACAGATACATTAGGGGTTTCCAAACACTGGAGGCTCTCTGCATTACCAACACACAGTTCTCCTCTAAACAATCTAAAAAGGCGCTTGAGTCTTGACGAACTTAAGGCTTAATCCCAACAAGTTGGTATCGCTTATATTGCAAGTCTTTCTCCAAGTTTGCACGGACACTGAGAAATTGTAGGCAAACAACTTCATTTCACATGACTTTAGGTCTATCTCATCTTGTTCTTAACACTTTTAATTATCATAATGTCATACTTATGGACCAGTGTATATGGGAATCTACAGAGTATAGCTGAACCATCTGAGACTAGCTTCTTGTTTTAGCCGTTGTATCTGTTACTTGTAGCTTCTATTGGCTGCACTCTTTTCTAGTCATGTCTTATCTACAATGTACATTTATTTTGACATCTGCATTTCTACAAAATTCATCTATTGAATGTGTTGGGCCTTCCAGACTCAACATTCACCTCATATAACATTGCATTTTTCACAAATGTTTTATAAAATTTGCTTTCACTCGGATAATTATCTTCCTGTTGCACCCCTTCTATTTCAGCCATTCTATCTTAGATGTTATTTCTTGATCTGTCATACCATTCATCCAGAATATCGAGTTTAGTGATCTGAATTGTCTAATTTAAGTGTCAATCCTGTCTAATCTCATTTCAGTGTTATTTTTTGTTTTGGGGTAGCTAAATCTGGAATGCATATATTCTGTATTACTTTACTGCTAATACTAAAATCCTTTTCCTGTGAGTGCTTCTCCATAGTAATGTTTCAATTGGTTCTCTCACTAACATCATTAATAAACATATATCCAGGCTGTATTGGAATATTTTTATGTAGTGAACATGTATTTTCATTCTTAGGGTGGTGCAGAGAGGGAACAAGGGCTTCTTCAGATACTGACAGAAATGGATGGGTTTAAAGTGTCAACCTCACAGGTACGCTATGGTTAAGATGGTGGTTTCCCATAAAGAAGTAATTAGAGCTTCTCATTTGCTGTCAAATGCTGGGTGATCAGGTTTTAGTTATTGGTGCAACCAATAGATTGGATATTCTTGATCCTGCCCTGTTACGAAAGGGTCGTTTTGACAAGATTATTAGGGTTGGCTTACCCTCAAAAGACGGTAGATTGGCCATATTGAAGGTATGTGTCGCTGCTCACTAGTGATTGACATCTGTTAATCTTCTGAAGATTATCTGGATTTCTTGTGTTGGTGTATTTTCTTTTGATCCTCATTTCAAATATCTCAGGTGCATGCTCGAAACAAATTTTTCCGGTCAGAAGCGGAAAAGGACTCTCTATTGCAGGAAATTACAGAGCAAACAGAAGATTTTACTGGAGCTGAACTTCAAAATATATTGTACATAATTTTCAACTGTCAGTCCTTTTGATTCTGCATTGGAGGGACTATCTCACACCTTCTGTGCAGGAACGAAGCGGGAATTTTGACCGCGAGGAAAGACTTGGACTATATAGGACGAGATGAACTTCTTGAGGCTTTAAAGAGGGTAGGTGCTAAAAGTTGAGATCTGTGTCATACGTTAGATGTTTGAATTAGTACGTTATGTTCATATTATATAATATTACAGCAAAAGGGCACATTTGAAACGGGTCAAGAAGATAGCACTGAGGTCCCTGAGGAGTTAACCCTAAGACTAGCTTACAGAGAAGCTGCTGTTGCAGTGCTTGCATGTTACCTTCCAGATCCCTACCGACCATTCTGTGAGGTTATATTCATCTAAATATCATATTAGTCTATCTTAGCATCTCTTAAATTTGTGACATGCTCACATTTCTGCCATTTTGGTTTTGAAATAATGACAGACGGATATCAAGTCCATCCGTAGTCAACCCAATATGCAATTCATGGAGATTGGAGGCAGAGTGTTTAAAAGGAAAGCAGATTATGTGAACTCAATAGTCCGTGCATGTGCTCGTAAGTTGGAAAATAAAATAGTATTTCAGTTCAATATTTCTGCTCTGCAGAATCCTTCAACTTTATTTATTAGTTAAGAGGAATATCAACAGAGAAATCTGCTAAGTGTGCTTTTGAGAGTAGGACAGCCCATAAAAAATGACGGGTCGTTGTTTTGATGGGAGATGCTTGAATTAATGGAGCAGCTTTATAATAGTGAGTGAAAAATGAAGGAAAAATATTTATAGTGTGTGTTGGACGTAAAATTTGTGTCCAGGAACCTTCTTTTACATCTAAAGTTGGGCAACTTTATTCCTGAATCTATGTTTCAACTCCTGTTAATTTTTCATCGTAAGAATAGTGTCTATCCCTTATAACTACTCCAAATAGTGATCTCCACCAATGTTAATCTTTAAGCATATCAGCTCTGAGGTTGTCAAGACTTAAGTTGTGGAACAAGCTTACCCATCAGAACCTAGGCATTTGCTGGATTGGGTAAACCCTCACCCCCACCCCCACCCCCACCCCATGCCCCCATATCCTTCCATGTTGACTCCGGGACCTCATTGACCGGAGAAATTGACTGTAATTTTGCATGGAACTCGAAAATTGGAATCTTTGAGAGTCATTACTTCTTGGTTATGTGTCACGTCCCGAGGCTACCCCCTAAATGTAATATGGCGCTCAGGACCCACAAGTGAGTCTAAGCAAGTCCTTGGCACATACACCTGGTCATAAACTAGCATACAACGGAAGCTTATAGTGACAAGATACGGAAAACTACTACCAATAACTAATTAGACTTAAGAGTTATTATCAATGGTTAAAAACTAGAAAATCATGACATAATCAAGGGGTTGTGTATCGGCAGAAACAATGGGAACAGAGTGATGTTGTCTCATATTTTATATGTAATGACACTCTTTTATTCTGTGAGGCCGAGAAAGAACAACTTCTTTACCTCAGAGGTATTCTGCTGATTTTTGAAGCCTTCTTTGATTTAAAGTAAATTTGGGAAAGAGCAGTATATTTAGTATAAATGCTGATGATTGTATAGGAGAACTATCAAACATTTTGGCATGCAGGTGGAAAATTTTCCTACAAAATACCTTGGTTTTCCATTGGGAGTGAGAAGGAATGATCAAGATTGTGGCAAGGAGTTTTGGATAGATGTGCTGACAAATTGGCTTCCTAGAAGAAGCAATATTTGTCACTTGGAGGAAGACTCACATTGATTAATAGTGTTTTAGATAGCATGCCTTCCTATTTAATGTACTATAGAAAATGATTTAAATATACCCCTCGTTATACCTTGATCTAAATATAACCTTTCCGTTATACTTTCAGTTCAAACATATCCCTGTACTATCGAACATGGTTTGAATACCCCTCGTTGTACTTTCGGTTCAATAGACCCCTCATGTTATAATTTTGGTCCAAATACACCCTCTCATTATACCTCGACACACTTTTTCCCTTAATCTTCACGTAAAGACAAATGACAAACTCATGATCAAAGTATCCACACGTAATTTTAAATACCCAATTTCTTTAGTACCCTATTTCCTCCGTCTCGAGTTCTTTTCTTTATATATAAGCTTAGAAGACTTGACCCGTTTTACTTTTCTTAATGAAGCAACTAAGAGAAAATAATTCTCTTCTATTTTGTATCTTGATGTGCTGTACTTGGATTCTTAATCCAATAACAAATAGTGAACATAATATGCATGTTTATTAATTAATTTGATGTTCTCAGGAATGATAGTCTTTCTTGACAACTGAGTATAAATTTTGTCTAAGGAAGAAAAAAATAACTATGCGTGTTTTTTCCTTGTTAATGATGAGGCTGGCTTCCTTTCGGAGGAAAATATAGGGTATAAAGTTGGAGTATGGAATTCCATCGTTAATTTCTTTTCTTAAGCTTAAAGTACCAAGTTAAGCAAAATAATATCAAGATACAATAGTGAAAAATGATCAAAAATATAAAACTAAAAAAAAAAATGAAATTGAAGCTTATGAAGCTGAAAGCGAGTGACAATATCATCGTCTAATAAATCTATAAAATGTAAATCGTGATATAAAGGAGCAACCTAAAAATTAGGGGTGAGTTATTTGATTTTGCGCTTGCCACTTGTGTTTTTCTGTCAAGATTTAAGGGGAAATTTGTGTCAAAGTATAATAGGAGGGATATATTTGGACTGAGAGTATAATGGGTAGGGTATATTTGGACCGAAAGTATAATGGGTGGTATATTTAAATCATTTTCAATAGTATGGGGGTATATTTGCACTGAAAGCATAAAAGAAAGGGTATATTTGGACCAAAAGTATATGTTTGGTATATTTGAATCATTTTCGATAGTATGGGGATATTATTTGATCCTTCTATGATAAAAAATTGAAGTATCTAAAGTACAAATACTATATATATATATTTAAGAAAGTTTAGATTGAAGAGCTCCACCAAATGAGTGCATTTGTGGTCTCTCTCCATCTCGCCCCTTCCCCCTTTTCCCCCTCTTTTGGTTCACACAGATCTATCAGAACTTCAACAAAAAAAAAAAGAAACATTCCATCTAATATTTTTTCAGGAATAGCACACAAGGGTGTGATTTAGTGGTCAATGACATGAGTTGAGTACCATGAAGTAGGTTCAATTCCCAGCAAAAACAAAGCGCTAGGTAGTTTTTTTCCAAATGTTCTAGCCTTGGTGGACAGATCCAGTACCTGTTGTTAGTGGGAGGTGGCAGGTATTCCGTGGAACTAGTTGAGGTCCGCATCAACTGGCTCAAACATCACGGCTATAAAAAAATGTTTTCCATGAAATAGTATAATAAATAGTGAAGAATTAGAGATCCAAAATCATTGAAGGTTAAGGATCATAATTTGTCATGTGTTCATTGTAATCCTTGTGTCAGACACAAGGTGTGGGTGTTTTCATGGTTTTTTTCACCTTCAATGGCAATCCACTTGAAAAAAGCCTCTTCACTAGAAGAACAAATTGAAGAGTTCCGAACTTTTCAGTCCTACGAAAGCCATAAGAAATAATGTTGTGTTCGTCTTACAAATAACAGAGAGTAAGAGGAGATTTTAAAGCCATAAGAAATAATGTTGTGTTCGTCTTACAAATAACAGAGAGTAAGAGGAGATTTTGGAAGAATTGCGTTTGATCTTTAAACATTTGTGGTTTGATGAACATAGGTGTTATGATAAAAAGTGTGTGTATGGGTCTTCCTCATAGATCTGAATGAATCAGATGTCGTCAGACCCACTATGTGATAGAAACTTAAAATAACAATGCACTTACCGGGTTGAGAAATAATTTGGATTCAGGCCCCTCTTAAGTGCAAACCAATGAGGCTTAAGTCTATGTTTTTTTGCATCTTTTTCAAAATTGCATAATATAATTCACAATTCTAGACTCCTATAGCTTACACAAATTTGAGTATCTCCCTTGTTATATACTAGACTAGACTCTAGTTAAATGACATTTTCCAAAATATTTGTTTCAAATCGATAGATTACTAATTTAGAGGGGACTTCTGAATATTAGACTGCAGTTTTAACTGTTCTTATTCTCTTTTTTATTCATGATTCCATTGAGTTCGGTGTTTCCCTTGAGAGAATATGCAGTACAATGGCATGTACATGATGCCAAGGCAAGCCCATGGAAATACCCCTTAAGTTTAACAATATCAACCTGCTTAAAAGGCCACTCTTTTTGTATCTTTGTTTTTCGCTTTTTGTTGGTTTCACTCTTTCATGCGGGACACTGATAGATTGAATCTGTAGCCAGAGTAATTGAGGAAGAAATGTTTTGAGTTGACAATCTATGCTGGATCTCTGCAAAAGCAACATTAGAAGCTTCCAGGCTTGCAGAAGTTTTGATATTGCAGACAGGGTTGACTGCCTTGGGAAAGGCTTATTACAGATACAAGAGAGATCTCTTACCAAATGTCAGTATATACTAGATCTTATAAATGTTAAATATATTAAACGTCTAATTTTTAATTCAAGTTACTGTATTTTGCAGCTCCCTGCTAAAATTGAAGCACTTAGAGATGAGTACATGCGATATGCTGTGGAGAAATGTTTATCCATTCTAAAGGAGAACCACGCTGCTGTCGAGACAATTACAGGTCAAGTTATTTAACCTTGATTGTCTAGTCGCTTCAACTCTTTAAGTAGTCTTCCCTTAATTGCTGCCGAGTCCATGAGTAAGACTTGTAAAATTGTGCAACTGGCATTGGCTACTTAGTGTTGACTGGCTTATGCTTGTGTGTCTGTTGATCAGATGTGTTGCTTGAGAAAGGAGAGATCAAAGCCGACGAAATTTGGAACATTTACCAAAGCTCGCCTAAAAGTCCTCAGGTGATTCTTTAGTTCTGTTTCCAGTGTTTATTATTGACATAATTGAGGAAGACTAATGCAGTTCTCTTCTTTTTTTCCCCTCCTGAAGAAAAGTAAAAGAAAATTTAAGAATGAGACGGCTTATGTCATTAATAAATTATTTTGGAGCAGTACGGTTTGGTGGTCTTTGGAGTAGATTTGGCATATAGGCAAACTGATCTTGTATCGTAACTCTTGGGAAACATGTTGCGTATTTATAGATCTCAAGCAGCTGTTCACTCAGACAATGCCTTTCTATTTTCTGTCTGAGGCATACAGACGACCACTTCTTGCCCTTTTCTCGACGAAGAAAGTAGGATTGCTTCTTGCCTTTTCCCAGCTCTCTAGTTGACTAGTCTGATTTAACCTCCACGAACCACTTCACTAGAGTGATTTTGAGAAGCATAGAACTTTGGGGCTAGATCCCTTTTCTTGAGGGATTGCCTTTGCTCATTCGCAGCCTTGATGTCTGAATCTAGAGGTTATCCTTCTCCCTATATGCTAGGGAAACGTGTTGTGTATTTAGAAATCTCAAGCACCTGTTCCCTCAGATGACACCATTCTGTTTTCTGTCTGAGGCACATAGACGACCACTTCTTGCCCTTTTTTCGACGAAGAAAGTAGGATTTCGCTTCTTGCCTTATCCCCCCATCCAGTTGATTAGTCTGATTTAACCTTCATGAACCACTTCACTAGAGCGGTTTTTGAGATAAAGCTGGTATTTCTGTTAGCCAAAGAATAGAACTTTGGGGCTGAATCCCCTTTCGTGATGGTTTGCTTTTGCTCGCTCGCAGCCTTGATATGTGCATCTAGAGTTTATCCTTATCTCCATCTGCCTCTCAGTATTATAGGATAACTCAATATTCGGGTAAGTTACTTTATCAGGGAGCATGCCTGGACTTTGTATCCAGGCTCTTGGGTTACATTGCATTGCTTAAAAGAACTAGCACACCTGTTCATTTGGAAAATGCATTGTGGCACAGCGCAATCTGACCTGCCTTATTATGAATTTATGATTAGTCATTGCTTTTTTGTTTTGATTCACCATTCTTCTGCTGTCGGCATCCTATATATTTGTCCAGGTTACTAGATTAATTGCCGCAACCCCCTCCCCTTTTTTGGGTAGCTTGTTTATGGGCTTATTTCCTCATCTTTGCAAGCAGATTTAAATTGCAATTGATGTCGGGTGAGGATTAGCGAGTGGCAGGAATGAAGAGAGGAGACTCAAAGGGAGTGGGGAATGTGGTGATTCAGGAAAAGTAGGGAAATTAGAAAGTTGAAGGCCTGTAGGTGGTGCGGGGGAGTACTGCAGATGCTCTTCGCTAAGGCTGCTTCTCTCTGCTCCTTATTTTAGTCCCCATTATATAACTTACTATTATCATGGCTCTCGGTAGCTGTTGGAAGCTGCTCCTGGGTGCCAAATCTTATTGCTGCACATATGCAAAAGATTTACTTGATGTAATATGAACTAGATTATTCAGTGGGTAAATGCCAAAAAATAAGCTACTATCACGGCCTAGAGTGGGTTACAGCTCGTTCTTACAATATACTCTACTTGCATGTTGTAGCGTAATAGCATTTATAATTTTTTACGCACTACCCTCCCCAGACCCCACTTTGTGGGGAATATACTGGGTTTGTTGTTGTTGTACATGTTCATAAAAAAAGCATTTATAGTTTTAAAGTTTCTTTCATTTCTCAGCCTGCTGTGAGTCCCATCGATGAATATGGATCCCTCATATATGCTGGACGGTGGGGAGTCCATGGGGTTTCACTTCCTGGGAGGGTGACGTTTACACCTGGAAATGTTGGATTTGCAACTTTTGGTGCACCACGACCTATGGAGGTAAGCATGATGGATGCTCTATTTATTATCTTTATGATGAATGCTGTATGTATTGATGCCCACGCTTTTATGCAGACCCAGATAATTAGTGATGAAACATGGAAGCTAATAGATGGCATATGGGATAAAAGGGTCGAGGAAATGAAAGCTGCTGAATCACTGGAAATTGAAGACGACGTGGAGAAGCCAAAACTTCTGATGGCCAGTCATTTCCTATAGCATCCAAATACCAATACAGGTTTTACCACTAGTCTCTGAACGGCATATATTGTGCAGCTATGGCTTTGTTTGTCTGCTTCAATTCCATGAGGATGTGACATCATTTCCTGATTTCCCGAGTACGAAGGTCAGATCGGGTTGGCTGGTAAATCTTGCATTATGCTTGGCCCAAGTTTTTAAAGAATAAATGAGCATTATTGGACTGGATGGGTTGTTCGATTTCCCACCTTGTAATCCTCTACCCCCAATTTTAACCAAAAAAATAAAAAGGAGGCGCACGTGTGTGTGTGTGTATAGAGCCTGACCTATTCATTAAAAGAAAAGATCAAAATGAAGATGATGGGCTGTCGCCTTATCATAAGCTAAGAGTGGACATCCCAACTCCGTTACATTTCTTAAACTTGACTATAGGATATTAAGTGCATGCATACTGTTAAACTTGTCATGGCCTAAAATATTGTATGGAGGATTCCACCCATTGACATCATGAACTGGATACAATTCACAGAAGTAATATAACATTTTACAAAATTAAGCTTTTTGCAACTCCCATATGTCTTGCTTTGCTTCCCAAAAATCGTCAATTTCTTTCCATCCAGATATTTAGATGATTATGCAGAAGAAACTGAGTATGTATGTGTGTGTGTGGGGGGGGGGGTGTAGAGCCTGACCTATTCACTAAAAGAAAAATCAAAATGAAGATGATGGGCTGTCGCCTTATCATAAGCTAAGAATGGACATCCCAACTCCTTTACATTTCTTAAACTTGACTATAGGATATTAAGTGCATGCCTACTGTTAAACTTGTCATGACCTAAAATATTGTTGGGAGGATTCCACCCATTGTCATCATGAAACTGGTACAATTCACAGAAGTAAAATACATTTTACAAAACTAAGCTTTTTGCAACTCCCATCTGTCTTGCTTTGCTTCCCAAAAACCGTCAATTTCTTTCCGTTCCAGATATCTGAGTATGCAGAAGAAACTGAGTATGCAAATAAATAAAAAGGAGGCCGGGGCTGGGTGGGTGGGGTGTAGAGCCTGACCTTTTCACTAAAAGAAAAGATCAAAATGAAGATGATGGGCTGTCGCCTTATCATAAGGTAAGAGTGGACATCCCAACTCCTTTACATTTCTTAAACTTGACTATAGGATATTAAGTGTATGCCTGCTATTAAACTTGTCATGGCTTAAAATATTGTAGGGAGGTTTCCACCCATTGTCATCATGAAACTGGATACAATTCACAAAAGTAATATAACATTTTACAAAACTAAGCTTGTTGCAACTCCCATATGTCTTGCTTTGCTTCCCAAAAATCGCCAGTTTCTTTCCATTCCAGATATCTGAGTATGCAGAGGAAACTGAGTTCTTAGATCTATTATCTAAATTGTCTTGTGGCCGAGATCCTCCGATGGGAAATTTTTAAATGTGTCAAACAGGAAGCACTTTAAAAGATAAGCCCAAGAAAAGCAACAACATAAAAAAAAGTAAAGAAAAAGACAAACAAAAAATTGTCTTTGATGAGTGACCCAGTGAACTTAGAAATCTATATAAAGATGGTAAATCAAACCTTTGGCCTGACTGAGTCGTAAGCATGTGACTATTCCTCAACCTTCACCTTAGCAGTGAGTGAGTAACTTTGCCATTTTCTTGAAATTTTGTGAGTAACTTTCCGTTAATGGCTTAGTGCCTGGAGAATGCAATACAGAAACATACTCCTGATTATTATAGCTTAGCCAAATTTGTTTGGGAAATATTTTACATCTGCCTCTGTCCAAAAAGTGCTCATGATACTTTCTTTTTGAGATGTCCCACAATGTAGTTCCCTTTCCTTGAGTGAAAATTTTAGTACATTTTGGAATTCCACTTAAAATGTTTTCCATACAGATCTTTCCTTTTTGTATCATTCTGCTGCATAGAAAGTTAAAATATGAGTGATGTGTTTTTAATCAAATAACTAATGCAAAGTCAAAGTGCGGCAAGCACATTGGGTGCAGGGTGGGGGGTGGGGTGAATCAGCGTTCCTCGTTCTTATTGACATACTTGTTTGCAGGCAGGCTGCTGCACTCTTCAATCATGTGTTCTAGAGATAAGTAGCCGAGCGCTCACATGTCTCGGAGAAGTGTCTTGATATCTGTAGCATATTCTGTTCGTTTTTGGAGATGAGAGCTTTTTTCCAGCCTCTGGCTATGCTATGCATATTTTCATGTGAGGATTGGATGATGATAAGCTGCTTCAGCGGGGCCAACTTTAAAAGCTAATAATTAATATCCCCAGTAGCACAAGGAATAGGAGCTCAAGAGGGGCGAAGACCCTATTCTATATGTTGAGATACATGGTGCCCTTTTAGTCCAATCAGTGGATCAACTCACCTGGGGTCCCAAACTGGTTATAAGGGCACCTTTTAGTTAAATTTTGTAAATTATTCCTACACCTGCATCAACCCCCAAAAGTTCCCATCCGGAATTTTGTAATATCTGGAGACTCCACTTCCTCTGCTCCAGAATATTGTTGCAGGGATTATAGTGGTGATACCACTGTCATAATTGATTTTGGTCAGTGTTGCTGTATTCTGAACTTAAATTCGGTACCTACTATTGTTATCTTGCATTCCACGTGAGAAGGGGAAAACCCAAAAAGTAGGTAAAACATCTGCATCACTAATTAGTCTGAAAGACTCCAGAAGCCAAGAACTTTTAGCATGGTTTATGTTGCTCAATGTTAATATATAAAGAATTGCCTCGAACAATTTCCCGTTGTCGCACACTTTCTCAGGCTGAACCAGTGTGCTCTCTCTTCCTCCTGCAGACATTTCGATACACCTAGATTTTCTTTGGTGGCTGGGTATAGGGGTGTTCAGAACTTATCAAAACTGAAATGACAAGCGAAAATTTTTAGTTAGCGAAATAATTATATCAATAAAATAAGTTTTTAAATAATAATTTTACTTTTATATAAATATGTTCTAATTTTTTTTATCGTCAAACAATAGTTTATAATTTTTTTTTTTTAATTTTTAAGTATTGTATGAACAATGAATAAGTTTATATAGCTAAGTATATATATTTAGTTTTTATAAAGTATATTTTTTTATTTATATAACTTTGTTTATTTAAAAAGTATATTTGTTTGTTTATATAGCTTTGTTTATATAAAAGATATATTTGTTTGTTTATATAACATTTATTATATAAAAAGTATAATTATTTTTTATATAACTTTGTTTTATATAACAAAGTATATTTTTAGTTTATATAATAAAAATATATTTTTTTGGTTATATAATTTTTATTTTATATAAATAATATGTTTGTTTGCTTATATTAACAAAGTATATTTTTAGTTTATATAATAAAATATCTATTTTTGTTTATATAAAAAGTATATTTGTTTGTTTTTATAACAAAGTATATTTTTAGTTTATATAACTTTGTTTATATAAAAAGTATATTTGTTTGTTTATATAACAAAGTATATTTTTAGTTTATATAACAA
>JBDJHY010000087.1:13490790-13501997 GCA_039654485.1 Withania somnifera
TATTGTGTGTGTTGGAGACTTGAATAGCAAGAAATGGCATCATCCATGAGTAACAATAATAGCAATACAGATGCTGATAGTCTAATAACAGGTTGTATTGTTTTAGCTTTGGATGCAACCAGGGATCACCCTGAACATGAATTCAAGCAAACTATCAATGAGATCAGAGCACAGGGTAACATCCTTCAGGGGGGCGATACCATCATTGTGCTCGGTGTTTTGCATAAATATCGACATCCTAGTGAGTGCCTTTTTCATGCAATTATCTCATTTTCTATTTCAAGATTGTTACTTTTAGTGCTTGAGTTGGATGATGATCCAGGATTTCCATTAAAGATTCAAAATATGAAGAAGTAAACACACGAAGAAGCTAAAAGATTTCAAAATCTACTGTACTTACAATAACATGATTTTAACCTTGTATATATAATATAATTTTTCGTCGAAGGGTGTTTGGATGAACCCCGTTGCTCCTACTTGGCTTTGCCCCTGGATCCAATGTTTTATCTTTGACTAGATTTTGCAACAATAAAACTTTAATAGTGACATGATTTGCATATATTGAAGAGGGCATGAATGAATGAGAAAGGAGATACCAATTGTAGCTACATTTGAATCAACACAGTGTCCACGTTTAGAGGGTTGTGCTTGACAATTTTTACTCGATCAATAAGGTTACAATTTTTCTACTTATGTCGGTTTTCATGATTCTTCAGATGATGAATGAGTCATCTGAACAATATGTTCTAACTTTAGTCTCAACTCAAGCTTTTAAAATCATTATATCGGCCTAAAATTGTATATGTTCAATCAAAATGAATGGACTGAAATCCAAATAATTATTGAATATGTGGAAAAAACAAACTTGTTTTTCCGTTTTAAGCTTATATGGAGATGCATTATACTTTTTGTGAGGTTGCACTTTGACCTATTAGATGCTATTTTCTCCCTTCAGGATATGTCTAAAGCTTGGCTCTGTGGTTTTTAAAATTTCTTTCTCCTATAAAAGCATTATAGGCCATGAAAAGTGTAGAACATAACATTCTTAACTGTTGCGTATAGAGATTTTTCATGAATTAGATGAGTATGTTATGGGTGTAGTTTATTATGTTTAATCTTGCTTCTGGTGTCCTGCATAATTTATAAACAAGTGTTTTAAGAATGAATGATAAGTTTCTACTTTTTAGTTCCATGACATGTAAACAAGGATATATCTGTTAGTCATATTTCGCTCTTTCTTGTTGCTTGCTAATGCCTTATAACAGCTTTTCAAATAGATTTTTAAATAGATTTTCATCATCCAGGATTGGTTTTGTCTATCATAGCTAAGTTATTCGCTAAGTCACTTTAGTGAGGTAAATCGGTTCATGACAGTTTATAACTCCAGTACTACCATATTAGCAACGTTTCTGTTTTCCTGTGACTGTTGAAGTGTGAATAAAGAATCTATAGTTTCTATATATTATGCCATTTTTATGGTAAAGGTGGAACTGTGGTTTCCAGTATAAGCTGAATGATTAGATGTACAATTGACCCTTGTCTTTAACTTTCTTATCTTTTGTTTTATACATGCTTACAGTATGGTTTGTTAACACATTTTTTGTGCAACAGTGGGCTATCAAATGGAAGCAGAGCCACTGTGCATGTTTGGAACTCACAAACGTGAGATCGAAAAAGAGGTAACGAAGAAGGTTGATGGATATGTGAATGTGCTCATGCAAAGTGCCCTAGACTGTGAAGGTGAAGGGGTAATATATACACTTAATCCTCATAATAATTCTGTACTGCAATCAACTATAACTAAGTATTTCGTAGTTATGCGGTTAGAAATTATCCATAGAAGCCATCCATTAGCAAATCTTGGAAATTTTGACAACCCACTGGGCTAGCAAGTCTTCTTCACTTTGGAAACATGTTGTTGAGTATGGTCTACTACATTAAAGTATTTTTTGAGTTAGTTCAAATCATTATGATAATATATTCAATAAAATCTAAAAAATAATTTGATACTGGACAGATTTGCTTTTAAGAAAAATAATTTTCACATATTCATTATAGGAGTAGACCTTACAGCTCCCAAAAGTATTTGAACTTGGTTTAGGAACTGCTTTTTAAATATTGTCTTATCTTCTCAGGATGGAGGACTACTATAAATGGTAAATTCTGATTTCTTCTTGACATCCTCGTCTTGTTATATTCTTAAATTGTATATGGGACGGGCATCTCTCTATTTCTGCTACTATGCCTTTCTTTATTTCAGTTACTTGTATATATATATATCACAAGAAACATCAAGTTTCATAAATCCTACAGGCTGAATCACGGCTAGACTGTTATTTGTATCATGTTGACTCCAGTTTATAATTTGATGAATCGGTTATTAACATTCCTTTGCACTTCTATTAAATTCTCGTTATTGTTCTTTAACTGGGCACTAGGTGGCCACTGTCTCCCCTATAGAATTGAGGTTTATATAGACTGTATCATCCCCTGCTTAATTCATTTATGATATGATAAGCTATCTTACAAGGTGGATGACATGAACAGCCCATATTCTTTATCTTGAGGTTTCTCTAAATAATATTCTTAGGATATCCATGGATTCTTCCTTTATCTAGCCAGGCGGAATATCAAGGAATTCCAGGATTTTCTTGGAATGGTCTTCTTATCTAAAGAAGCATTCACATGGCCTAATAGCTCCAGAAAGCATGCAGCTGTAAGCAGCTAATTTTCTACTCCGTGGCCAAGCAGGAAAGAGAGAGAGAGAGAGAGAGAGAGAGTGAGAGAGAGTGGTAGACTATATTTATCAGTGGAGGAAAGTGAAGGGCATACTTGGATGGAGTGGCAATCTGATTGAAGCCCAAGCTATTCTTTTACTAGTTTTTATTGCATTTTATTTTCTATATATTTTTATGTCCCTTTTGATTTTTCTCTCACTTTATTATTAATTGTGGTTAGGTCGACATTGAAGTTAAAATTACTGCTGGGACTCCAGTAAGGAAGGTAGTTGTACAAGAGGTTACAACTATCAATGCGACATTTGTTGTGCTAGATAGGTATGTTCTCTGATTCGATTATGGGAATTCCAGTTCTTGTAATTCACATCTTGCTCTTTCTTTTGGAGCTAAAGTATACTGAGACTTGAAACAACAATAAGTTAGCGGGGAAATGCACAGGATAACCTATGCTACATAAAATCTCCCCTTTCTGTTAGCCTTTTAAACAAGATGGAGATATAAACATTGAAAGAGCAAAGAGTTTCTTGTCTCGGTGTTGCTACCATCTGTTATCATAACATTGCAATGTGGTTGGTCCATCGGAAGGAACCCCTCCTGTACATCATGAGGCCATTTCATTAGAATAAGTATATTCTTTAATTTCTTCCAGAAGGTTGTTGGAATCTATCTATTAAGCAGATAGGACATCTTTGCTCAGAGTAGGTTTTCAACTCTTCCTTTAAGAACTCATTGATATTTTTCATTTAAGGAATTTTTTTAACTGTATTTTGTTCTATTGTTTGTTGAGAAGCTTTGATTTTGGTCCATTAGTATCTAAGGATATAAATGGATCTTCTGGGGAATTGGCATGGACCCTTGTTTAGAGTTTTTTCTATTCTTCTGCATTGAAGTGTCACAATATGCTCCCTCTTTGTTTACCCTGTCTATCTACTCTTTTCTCATTACAAGTGCATGAAACTCTACTATTAGGGATAAGCCTGTTTTGTATAAAAAAAACAAATTCAACGTCCATTTTGAATGTCCGAACATCATATATGGCTGGTTCTAGGACTGGCAAGGGACTTGGTGAATATGTGTGTGCAAGTTGATCATTTGACCGCATGACCCTTGTGATGATGTCTCCTGAGAGTACCTTCTCTCTGGCCAAAAGACAATCGATCTCTATGTGTTTGGTTCTCTCGTGAAACACTAGATTCGATGCAATATGAAATGCAGCTTCATTATCGCACACAAGTTCCATTTCTTTAGTCTCTCCAAATTTCAAATCCTTCAACAGTTTCTTGATTCATATGAGTTCACATATCGCCACTGCCATGGCCCAATATTCTGGGTCTGCAACCATATTCTGTTTCATCCATATCTGGCTACCTGTTTCTTACTTTCCCAAGATACCATATTTTTTCCTAACTAAAACACAGTATCCAGAAGTGGGCAGTCTGTCAGCGGGTGATCTTGCCTAGTTTGAATCCGAATATCCAACAATTATCTTATGTCCTCAGTCTTCGCAAACTAGTCCTTTTCATGGAGCATATTATATTTATTGAAGAGTACATATAGCTGCATTCCAATGACTGTCACAAGGAAAATCCAAGAACTGACTTACAACACTAACCAGGAAGGCAATGTCAGGTCGAGTTGCAATCAGATAGTTCAACGTTCCTGCTAGGCTCCTGTATCATCCAGGATTACTTAGAGGATCCCTTGCCTTGGTAGGTGATAAACATTTAGGCCTACAATTTGTCATCCATGTCTCCTCAAGAATATCAAGTGCATGCTTCCTTTGTGAAATGAGGCATATTGTGTAAGTGGTGGAGTAAAATTGAGGAGGAGAAGGGGATGAATAGGGAAAGGAAGATGATGAGGAAGGAGGCAAAGCTAGGGGACGAATAGGGAAAGCTAAGCTAACAGTTATAACAACAAAAACGACAACTTTTGAACGTTTAATATGTAGAACTGGTGGATAAAGGTGGTGATAAGAAGTTGTATAGGCTAGCCAATATGAGAGAGAGAAAGGCCCCAAACTTGGATCAAGTGAGGTATATCAAGGATGAGGACGACAAAGTGTAGGTGAAAGAGGCATTTATTAGATGGAGATGGTAGTCATACTTCCATAACCTCTTTGAACAAAGTGAGCGACAGAGATATTGTGTTGGAAAATTTAGAACACTCTGAGAAGCGTCGTGATTTTGGGGATTGTAGGTGCATTCGGTTGAGGAGGTTAAGAGTGTTATTTGAAGGATGCACAAGGGTAGAATAAGGACGAAGAGGAGAAGGGTACGAATAGGGAAAGGACGACGGCGAGGAAGGAGGCTAAGCTAGGGACTAATAGGGAAAGGAAGTTGGCGAGGAAGAAGGCTAAGCTAACAGTTACAATAGAAAAAACGACAACTTTTGAACGCTTGTATGTAGAATCAGTGGATAAAAGCGGTGATAAGAAGTTGTACAAGCTAGCCAATATGAGAGAGAGGAAGGCCCAAAACTTGGACCAAGTGAGGTGCATCAAGGATGAAGACGACTAAGTGTAGGTGAAGGAGGCACTTATTAGATGGAGATGGTAGTCATACTTCCATAACCTCTTTGAACAAAGTGAGCGACTAAAGTACAAAGACTTATTCAACAGAACTTTTGCCTTGTCCGAAAAAAAAGGTACACATACATGTAAACTAGGTTCTATTTAAGAGAAAGACATAAAGGAAGATAGTCTATGAATCTTTATATTTCCTATTCTATATACATAATCCTAAATGTAGTCTCTATCGATTCTGTAAAAATGTTTTCTCTTCTCCAATTATGACAAGGTTTACCCTTACAGGCACCTCCGGCGGGATTTGACGTATTATCTTAAGCACATACCTTGCAAAGTTGCATTACTTGGTGATAACTTACACGTGAAGGTTGTGAGATCTTATTCCATAGTCGACGCTGACAGCATAGAGCATAAGTTATACTTTTCTTTGTCCAAGCAAGTACCCTTGGCTCCTCCAACTGCAGAGAACGTGGAGCAGTCTGTTGTTTCAATCAACTATTCAGGTCCCGTGGAAAGCTCCGATATTCCACAGAGTTTGGGGATGCACAGACAACAGGAGAATAGTACTTCACATGAAGATTTTAGTGCCAATCCTATGCAAGAAAAATCAGGTGAGCTAGCATGATGATAATTATAAAAAATGCAGCCATTTGGGTACTGTTAGCCATGTCCTTAGATATCATTTGCTGTATATCATTAACTCTGTTTAGTTAAAGTGTAGTTCTTCTCCGTTTAGCTTCTCCAATATCCTTGAAGGAACAAGTAAAAAAGTTCCTTCTAATGTCAACAAGTACGCCTGTGCATTGTGTACCTGAATGAAACAAACAAAGATGCATGATTTTTTTTCTAGTTCCAGCGTACATTTTTGCTGCTGTTGTCATGAAACACTCTTGTAGTATTTATGAACTTGAAATCACTTCTAATTCATTATGATACTCATATTTTCTTGCAACAATATTACCATAGTCAAGTAATATTTTTCTCATGGATAACAATTTTGATAGCAAAATAAGCTGGTTTCATTTTTTTGGAAAAATTGATTGTTGTTCTTGCATATGAACTAACTGCTCATTAAGAATTTGTAAATCATCAATTATTGGTAACGGTTTTTCTGCTGATACTTTAAGTTACGGAATTGCATTGTCATCCAACTTTAAGGATTCGTACTCCATAGCTGGTTTAAATCCTACTCAACATAGTAGAGAGAGGTCAGAAGAGGAATTCTTGATGATATCTTCCCTTTCAAGTGTCATGATTTTAAGGGGCTTCTGTTTCTAAATGTTTGTAGTTTGGATTTCTGTATACCATAGTAGGGATGAGGTCGGAAAAGGAATCTGTGGAAATACCTTTCCTTAAAGTTTTCCTGATTTTAAAACAGGCTTTTCTATTTTGGTCTTTTTTACGCTAGTTGAAATATACATCTGTTACTGTATTGGGCTCTATGATTTGGATGAAAGATGTCACAATTTATGGTACAAAGCTATAAGGGCTTTAATACAAAGTAGGAAATTGTTTCCTGTCCTTCATGCTTTAATTGTTTGACAATTTTAACAGGCAGGTCTGCCAGAGGGGATATAAAGCATTCAATCCCTCCTGTTTTCCAGAAAGAACGAAGACCACCTACATCATGGAGATCCTCCAATACACCATTTCTTTGTATTGCTTGTGGAGCAAAGACAGAACTATATATCAAGGATTCAATGAGATTCAGTTACTCAGAAATACAGCAGGCAACAGATGATTTTTCAAAGGATAACTTGCTCGGAGAAGGTGGATATGGTCATGTATATAAAGGTCAGTTAAAAGATGGTCAGGTCATTGCTGCAAAGGTGCGGAAGGAAGCAAGCACACAAGGGTTTTCCGAGTTTCATTCTGAAGTTTATGTTTTGAGCTTTGCACGTCACAAAAATATCGTGATGCTTTTGGGTTATTGCTGCAAGGAAAATGTTAACATCTTAGTCTATGAATACATCTGCAATAAGTCTCTTGAATGGCACTTATTTGGTACGTATAATTATGATAATAAGATACTGCTCCATATAAAGCTTAATAAATATTTTGGGTATTATCTTGGCAGAGAATGCAGAGAATGTTCTTGAGTGGCACCGCAGATATGCTATTTCCATTGGCACTGCAAAGGGCTTGCGTTTTCTGCATGAAGAATGCCGTGGAGGTCCAATTATTCATTGTGACCTGAGGCCGAGCAATATACTGCTTACACATGACGATGTTCCAATGGTAAATTTACACTTTGGATTCAAATGCATACGGAGACTGTTAGTATTGTCAGAATAAAAAGAACGAACATATACTTTTTAGTAACCACATTTGCCCCCCCTCTAGCTCCTCTATTTCTGGTCCTCCAAGCTGGACTGTTACCTGAATTAAAACACTTGGCATGCTTATATTAATTCTGTTCCTCATGTGGATCATTGTGTTTGTTTTCGTTTCTCATAGCTAGGTGACTTTGGCCTGGCTAAGTGGAAGACAAATGAGGATAAGATATATACAAGGATACTTGGCACATTTGGGTGTGAGCAAGTCATATTATTCTTTGGCTACAGAAAATGTTATACTGTTTATAGGTGACACTTTCGAGTAAGCTATTCACCAAAAGCCTCTTTTACTTCATGCAGATATCTTGCTCCTGAATATGCTGAGAATGGTATTGTGTCTGTAAGAACAGATATCTATGCATTCGGTATTGTTCTTGTACAACTAATTTCAGGACGCAAAGCTGTAGATTCAACAAGAGAGGACTGCCATCATTCCCTTAGGCAATGGGTGCGTTCTCTGGTTTCCTTTACTTGGGATCGCAGACAAATGTGATTCATACAAAGATTTAGCTAGTTTTGGGAACTTCCATCTCAAAAATTTCAGTGCGGATTTTAGCGGAAGTTGCTGTTTTGAATTTTTCAGGCAATTCCACTCATTGAAAGGCTTGCATTGCATGAGCTCATTGATCCTCGCATAGGTGACTCTTATGACGCATTTGAAGTGTATCGCATGGCTAGAACAGCATTTTTGTGTGTGCAAAATGACCCTAAGCTGAGGCCGTCAGCAGGGAAGGTAAATTTGGTCAATTTATGAAAATTTGTTGATGAACTGGTTTCTCAAATCAATTTATCTCTTTGGAGAATTTGGTGCACTCAGTGATGAAAGGTATAAGTTCACTGACTGCAGTTTGGATGGGAGATAGAATTCTCGTCTTTATTGTTCCCTAGAGATTTGCATTCAGTCATCTGCTTCTGATAGTGCGCATCTTAACGTCCTATTGCTCATAAGGCAACATGATGTAGATGGCTTCACATTAGCATATACTATTTATTTGATAATGTTACTGACTAATAACTGACACTCAAGCCATTTGTCATGGCCAATAAAATCGCCCAAGAATTTCTTGATTATGAATCTAAGACTGGAGAAGTGAAAGGAAAATCAGGTTTTTCTTTGGGGAGGGGAGTGTTGAGAGTTGGAAGCTTCTTTATAGAAGAGAAAAAGTTGATTGATTATACCCGAACTAGTGAACTGCACCGTGTGGGCATGCCTCTGCATATTTCAGACTTTTTCATGTCAAATTCACCTGAGCCTCTTGTATACACTCATTTCTAATCATAAACAGGACTTAATTTTAGTAACAACGTAACCTGATGTAACCACGCGATTCTTGCTTATTTAACATGGATAGCATATCTTCTTTGTCATTTTACTCAAAGTGCTGAACTTGCCAGTTGCAAACATTAATGCAGGTCTTGCGTCTTCTTCAAGGGGAGTTAGACCATCTTCACCACATTGCGGAGCAGTTTGTGCCTCAACTTGCTCCACATTTTAGTAAATAGAAATGTTATCAGCTATGTTATGTTTAATTTGTTGCTGCAAATATCTTGGATGTTATACATTTCTGTTCCCAGGTAAATGAAAATGAGCTGTGTAAGTTTTGTTTGTTATGACTCTTTTAATGCAAGTAATACTTTTAAAGAGTTCTTATCTTCTAGTACTTTTGTACAATAAGGATTTAAGTTTAGTTTCATATATGACACTCGATGATAAACTCAATAATTTTTCTTTTTACGTACATTTGGCATCTCTTGAATTTGCTTTATTTTTGCCACGCCAATTTAATATATGATGGAGTTAAGACCCGAGTTAAAACAGTGAGAGGTGACTCAACACACTTCCCTACCGTGATGGGGTTGCACAAAGGATCAGTATTTAGCTCATTTCTTTTTGCCTTAGTGATGGACGAATTAACACGATATATTCAAGGAAAGGTATCGTGGTGATTGTTATTCACATATGACATAGTTTTGATTGATGAGATATGTGGTGGAGTTAATGATAAGTTGAAAGTTTGGAGATAGGCCCTAGAGTCTAAGGTCTTCAGTTTAAGCAGGACTAAGACGGAGTATCTTGAATGCAAATTTAGTGACTCAACTTATGAGGCAGAGATGGAAGTGAGGATCGTTACATAAGTCATACCTAAGAGAGGAAGTTTCAAGTACCTCAAGTCAGTAACCAAGGTGACGAGGAGATTGATGATGATATCGCACACTGTATTAGTGCGGAGTGGGTGAAATGGAGGCTAGCCTCTGGGGTGATTTGTGATAAGAATATGTTGCCAAGGTAAGTTCTAAAAAGAGGTGGTTATACAAAACATTATTGTATGGGGCAGAGTGTGTAGGGTTGTGACCCATGTTCCAGCTAAAGGCCTCCGGTCTAATCCTATTCTTTTTTTGGTTTCCTATCCTATTTGGAATAGGATTCAAATTTTTATCCATATGTGGAGTTGATTTTGGCTTTAAAAGGAAGCATCCCTTATTATCCTTAAATAAAATAACTTGAAAAAATTACTCAATGCTCATTGGTATTTATCTTTGAAAGACAATAGCACATAAGAGAGGTTTTTGATTGAACTTTTACCAAGATAAAAAAGAGAAGAAAAAGGTTCTTTGTGACTACAGTTTTTTTCTACGACCAGCCACCTTTAAGTTGTGTTTTCCGATTCATTAATAGTTGGATCGATCTGAAATTTTGATCGAGTGTTCCTAACATCTTGGTCTTTGGCTTGAACAATGAAATCTAATTTGGAGGTCCGCAACATGCAGTTTTGAGCCTCGGACAATAACTCTATTTTGCATTATTTCTCTTTATTTAATTTTTTTGGTGTAATTATTGCTTCTCCAAGGTTGTCATTTGTTGTGTAGCCATTTGGAGAATTTTGTAATCCTCTTATCATTATAGTAGAGCTATTTGAATCTTTCTAATATTGTGGTTGTACCTTTCATTTGAAGGGTTTTTTTAACATTAAATTTGGTATTCTCTATTTTTTCTTTGATTTGTCGCTTTTTGTCATAACAAGTGGTATCAGAGCCTTAATTACCTATCAAGAATTTTTTAATAGAGATGAATATGAGCAAGATAGTATGTTTAAACGGGAGCAATTACGACATATCAAAAAGCAATATGAAAAATCTATTGTTTGTGAAGAAGATGCATCTTTTCGTTTTTGTTGCTCATAAATTCGAGTCTATGACTGATGAAAATTGAAATTTCGAATACCAATAAGTGTGTGGATATCTAATAAAATGAATTGAATACAATGTTCACAACCATATTATAAATGAGACACATGCTAGGACATTGTGGGAAAAGGAGGAGACACTTTATGCTTAAAAAAATGAAAATAACAAGTTTTTCCCTATAAAGAAATTGATGACCTTTAAATACAAGAAGGGCAGTCCGATTCTCCATCATATAAATGATTTGCAAGGTGTATTTGATCATCCATCTTGAATGAGTGTAAATTTCGATGATGAGATACAAGGACTTTGTCTTCTTGACACTTACCAAATTCTTGGAAAATTCTTCTTGTTTCTTTAACAAATTCAACTTTTGATGGCAAGATGACTATGAAATTTTCCAAAACCGAGGTGTAAATGAAG
>JBDJHY010000087.1:13503311-13516663 GCA_039654485.1 Withania somnifera
ATCCTTTTCTAACAATGAGTTCTACCTACAGTATTCGGTTTTCTTTTTGATTCCATACAGTCTTCCTCCTTGGATATGTATGAAGCATACCTCCTTCATCTTATAAATGATCATTACAGGAAGGAAATTCCTGGAAATAATATATATGTGTACTTACAACCACTTGTGAAGGAACTGCGCGAATTATAGATTAATGGCGTTGAAACGTTTGTCTCATTATTGAATGAAACTTTTAGAATGTCTGCAGCTCTTATATAGACTAATAGTGACTTTCCTAGATTATGTATCCTATCTGGATGGAATACATATACCGGTTTTGCCTGCCCAACTTGTTACTTCGACACAAAAACCTTGTCATCTTCGTCATAGTAAAAATGGTACCTTATGGGTCATCGATGGTTTCTGGGAAGAGATAACAAGTTTAGATATAATCGGCTATACTTTAATGGAAGCAATGAGAAGATAAACCCATCATTAAGATTAACAGGATCTGATATTTTAAGACAAATTACTCAAGCGAGAGGAGCAGAGTTGAATCATAATGGGAAACGATCTAGACGAGCACCTAAACAATGGAACAAGAGGAGTAGTTGCTATGACAAGAATATATAGGATAATTTCCAGATACGTTGATTTGGTACAGAAATTGGGGTTGAAAAGCCATGATAGTCAAATTATATTAGAGCAATTGCTACCATTGGCTATTTGTGATATGGTTCCAGATCATGTAGTTATAGTTTTGGTGGAATTTTTCTCATTTCAGGGTCCTTTCTAGCAAAACCTTGAATCCTTTGGAGCTTGATATTCTCCGGGGGAATATTGTACGCACACTTTGACACCTAGAGATACTATTTCAACCAGCATTCTTTACAGTGATGGTTCACTAGCTTTTCATCTAGTAGAGGAAGAAAAACTCGGAGGTCCGGTGCATTACCAAAACATGTATCATCTTGAGAGGTAAATTATTAACATTTCTAATTTAAAGATCTGGAAACATTAATATTTTTAATTTAAAAATATTATAATATAGTCACTTTAAATAGTATGTGCACTTATGCCTAATTTTAATTAGAAAATTAGGTCATTTTAAGTCTTATGTAGAGAATAAAGCACAAGCAGAGGGTTCTATAGCTGAGGGTTACTTAGCTGAAAAGTCTCTTACCTTTTGTTCTCGGTATATTGAGGATATTGAAACAAGTTTCATTAGTCATAGGTGTGTCCGCGACGACCCAATTGACACTAAGCCTCGTGGAATGCCAGTCCTATTCCCTCAATTAAGTAAACTGGCATCAGCTCTAGAAAATTTCCCCTTATCTCCTATGCAAAAATTACAAGATCAATATGTGCTTCTGAATTATGCAATAGTCACACTGTTTGTTGAATGAGTAAGTCCTATAAACTTTATATTCCTTTCCTTTGTAATATTTGAAGTAGCCTGATCATGCTCTTTAACATTTAATCATTTCATAGAGAAAATTTAGACAACACATAAAGAGGCGTTCAAGAGGCAGAAACCTTCATCTACAAAGACACAAAAGAGAGTTAATAAAAAGTTTGTTGATTGGTTCCAAAAACGGGTGAGTAAGCAATCATTAGTTATTTTTTATCTTTGGTTTGAATGAATAAACTTGAAAAGGTCTGTTTTATTTTAATTTAGATTATGAATCCAGATATAATAGATACAATGTCTATTGATCTATAGTTTTTAGCATGAGGTCCATGTACAAATACAAGAAGGTTTACAGCATATAACATCAATGGGTTCGAATATCAAACTTCGTCTCAAGAAAAAAGTTTGACAACACAGAATAGTGGAGTTTTCTTGATCTTTAAAACATCATGTCTTGCAAGTACTGTTGATGGAAATTTAAGGCAATCAGAGTTACCATATTATGGAGAGTTCAAAGATATTATTGAGACTAATTATAATGTACAACTCAAGGTTGTTCTTTTCAAATGTGAATGGGCTGATACTGCTCGAGATAAAATGTAATAAAAGGATCATTGGAACCTTAATCGTGTTAAGCTTGATAGAATTATTCATACTAGTGAACGTGAATAACATGAGTCTTACATCGAAGAATCTCAAGCACAAACATTGTACTATGTTAATGATATTGTCAATAAATGGTGGAGTGTTTCTATGCATTTAAAGCCAAGACATTTGTATGATATGGGAGAAATGATACAGCCCCGCGAAGCAAGTACCATTCCAGAACCTTTACTAGCAGCCAAGCCAAGGATATACGAGATTTGCAAGCTGTGTTATTGAAGAGGGAGGCCTTGGAAGAGCTTGAAATGCATCAAGAGAGAGTTTACAAGTTGTGGGAGACTCAACCAATTGATGGAACACAATCTGGCGTTCCAGGCGATACAAAGTGCATCATTAGCAATGCACTTGCTCAATCCACGATGGGAACTAATTGGTTCGCGATTTGCACGATGGAAATCCTCCCCGGTTGAGTTTTTTTCTATGCACAACCAGTTCTGCAAATCCCAACTATTAGCGAGCCATACTGCTCAATCTGCAATCCTACTGCCCCATTTGGCAATGCGAGTTGCCTACTACTATAAATGCTTATTCATTTGAACTTTGCACTTTTTTTATGTTGAATAATGAAGATTGGTGACCTTTTATATTGTAATAGCTTAGTAATTTGGTTACTTAATCGTTACTTATACATGAATTTGAGAGTGTGATCTCCTTGTGATTAGGAGTGAATTCTCATGTTGGTTTCAAACCTTTTGTTCAATTAATTGAGTAGTGTTACCATTTTTGGCTAATCATTTGGGGATGTTAATTATTAATTGAATAGGGGTTTTCTTTAATTAGAAAGGTAAAATTGATAACAAAGGTATCCGATCATATCAATTATCCAATTGTTCTGGTGTGAATCTCACATATCCTTATATCTTAACTTTTGCGTTGACATCTAAACTTGTTAGATCCCTAACTAGGGCCGTATCATCTTGATATCAAAGCACAGGGAATGATTTGTTCCGAAAAAATCAATCCTAGGCTCGTTTGAAATCAAAACCTATAAAAAGTATTAAAAAAAGTAAAAAAAAAAAAAATGTTTCAATTGAGTTGAGTTGAGTCTTATTTGAGTTTATAATCATTAGGAATCTTCCTCCTAGTAATTTGAGTCAAAAATTAAGAATTGAAGTATCCAGATCTGAGATTGTTTAAGTTTTCACCATAGAGACTTGAAGCTTGAAGGTTTGAATACGAGTTTGCAATTGGGTCTATTGTGTGCTATGAGTTGGAGTCCAGTGAGTGTTGGGCTTTGATTGAGGTGTATTAAGGAGCGCTCCTACAAAATTTCATATCACTCCTAGATAAATTGAATTTAGAAATTTTAATTTTCTCAAGTGTTCTTTCTTGTTCTACAAGTTCATAAAGGAAGAAGATGAGGACTCTCAATTTGGTTAATTAAATTTTAATAAGGGGAGAGAAAGTTTGAAAAGGTGGTCACACAAAAGGCAAGGTACTCCTACGACCTCAAGCACCATGCTACCGGTCACGAAGTGCGACTCGCAAAATAGGCAATCCACCATCACCAACATGTTTGCTACTTAAATAAATGGTTAATGACCTCGCAGAATTTGCAATATTTTAAGTGAGTTTCTTGTATTTTAAGCAAGCTAGGTGCACCAACTTGTGACTAGCACATCAGGTTTGTGATCTCCTTACAACATTGGCAATCCAAAAACATTTTGGTATTTCTTAATCAAGTCTTAGTTTCTTATCTTAGTTCTCTCATCTAGTAGTGTTAATTCTTGATTCTAATCCTTATTTCTTGACTCATAAAATAGTTTACTACTAGTACTTTCTCTATTTGTTGTGGATTAGTTCTAATGTTCGTATTTCCTTCGTGGATTCTTTCTGTGCTTATCCAGTTAGTTTCTTTGACTATTTCTTATTTTCTTATTTGTTTATTTATGTCGTCCTTTGAATTGGTCTATAAGAATCCATTCCATCACAAGGAATAGTAAGCAATTGGTTTGGTTGGACAAATCTAGTTGCTAATCAGCTTTGAGAAAACACTTAGAGATAAGGGAGTGATCATAAAGAGAGACGTGAGATTTTTTCTACTAACCATTTGTTGAGTTTTTTAGGAACATGGTGAACATGAATGAAATCAATAAAATGATGCAATCTCGACTATCTTAATAACTTTAGCCGAAATTTTAAGGAATATCTTAGAGATGAATGGTAGATTGGGATGAGTAGAGGAAAGAATGGACAAGATAAAGGATTCTACTATCATGGGTTCCATACATGTTAGTGGAGTTGATAAGGGAAAGGGATTTGAGCCATCATCTACTATAACCGCGGGACAACCTTCTTAATTCCGAAACCAAAGTTTTCAACAACAACTCAATATAAATCCAAATCCATTAAGAACCCAAAAAGTCAGAACTCCTCATCCAAACAAAAATGTTAATCCACCCCTTATCCAAAATACATCCACGAATTCCTTATATGGTTTATATATGTCTCCCCTCAGAGAAACTCCACATGCCATTTATCAATACCATATTTACCATAATCCATTGTACCATGACACACATGTAGTTGATCGTTGGGATGAGGATAGAGATAATGTAGGTAGAGATAGGTATGGGTATGATGGTAAAAAAGGAGATAGACCATAATTTTATAGGCACCCGTAAGGTATGGGAAGGAGGGAGCTTTGGTATATTCCTAGAGGACATAGGTATGGAGAAAAGGTTGATCATGATAAGAGGCTTAACACCATCTAGGTCACACTACCCAAGTTTAAGGAAAGTAGTGCTTCGGAGGCATTTTTGTATTGGAAGTTGCAAAGTGAGAAAATATCCTCACTAACAATATTACAAATGCGTTGAAGGAAAAGTATGCAATCACACAATTCAAGGTCTATGCATCTACTTGGTGGGAATCAAAAGGAAAAAATAGATACTCTCACAATGTATTTGACTTGCCTACTTTGCAAGAGTTTCTCATTCTTATTGAGGCCTACTACTTTCCTCCCCACTTCTATCAAGATGTCCTCAGGAGGTTGTATTCACTTAAGAAAAGGGGAAAGGGCGTGGAAAATTATTATGATAAATTCAAGAATTTAAGGATGAGAGCTCACACGAGTGAACCCTTGTAGTATTCGGTGATTAGGTTTGTGACCGGATTGAGGCATGACATCTTAAAACCAATCAAGTTAAAATATTATGAGATTTGGAGATGGCCTTCTAAAATGCCACCAATATTAAGAAGGACTTGAGGGAAGATAAGTCCTACAAATGAAGGATTTTGTCAAGAGAAACTTGGGGATATGGTAATGATAATATTAAGTTTTTATCCAAATGGGATGCTTCCAAGGGTAACAGTCAAGAGGGACTAATCAAAAATGACTACAAGTCCATGTTCGATAGCAAAGGTGGTGACAAAGGACGAGAAGGTAGCAATGTGAACACTAATCAACCTCGTATCTTTTCAATCTAATGTTTTAAGTGTCATCTTATAGTTCACATTGATAGCCAATGCCAAAAAACTAGGGCAATGGTTGCATTCCAAAATAGGTATAGAACCAAAGAAGATGACCAGAATAGTGATGAAGATGAGAATGAGAAATCTGAGAATGAGCATGAGGAGAGTATGGATGATGAAGAAGAAGACCATAAAAGTGAGAGAATTCCTTTGGGTGGACTCATGAAGATGGTAGACCTTGTGTCATGTGATGATGATGATGTCCTTTTGGAGGCCAATAAAAATTTATCTTGTGTTGTAAGGTGAATCATGGGTGATATTGACAAGAAAAACCTTGACCAAAAAGGAGAATCTATTTTTCTCTAGGTGTAAGGTGGGTGAAATATGTGTGCTTTGATTATAGATAGTAAGAGTTGCACTAATGAGGTGAAATATTCTTTGATTGGACATTTCAAACTTTCAACAAAAGTGCACCTGAAGCCATACAAGCTATAATGGCTCAATGATTTTGATAGAATAGAGGTTCATAAGAAAGCCATCATTAAACTCTCCATTGGTAAATATGATGATGAGCTTGTGTTTGATTCTATATCTATGCTTGCTTGTTATATCTTTCTCAGTCGTCCTTGGAAATTTGATAGAGGCATTGTACATGATGGGAGGACCAATACTATACTTTCATATTGGAGGGTAGAAAACACAAGTTGACACCTTTGAACCTATATCAAGTGAGTGAAGAGTATGGAATTATGAGGGAGCTACAAGCAAAGACTAAGGACATAGATGTTGGTGGAGAGAATGAGGATTCTACTGATGTCCAAAGCAAGATGGTTGATGTGAACAAGACAAAGAAGGTTTTATTAGCGATGAAATTGATAAATAGTTTGAAAGATGTCATTGGGGAACACTTTTTATTGTGCCTTCTTAATAGTAACTTACTATTTCATAGTAATCCAAGCACTGGTACTTTGCCTAGTATCGTTTCTTCTCTTTTGAAAGAATATGGAGCTTTGTTCCTAGATGAGATTCCAAAGGGTTTTTCCTCCATTGAGGGGTATCGAACATTACATTAATTTCATGTCGGGTTCTCAAATCCCAAACCGATCCGCTTATAGAAGAAATTCTGAGGACACTAAGGAGCTTCAAAGGAAAGTAGAGGAACTTCTTGAGAAGGGCTTAGTGCAAGAGAGCCTTTACGTGCGGTGCCGATTATTTTGGTTCAAAATAAAGATGGTACTTAGAGAATGCGTGTTGATTGTAGGGAGGTTAAAATAATTATCGTCAAGTCTATGCACTTGATTTTTGGGCCAGATGATATGCTTGATAAACTTTGTGGTGCATGAGTGTTTTTCAAAATTGATCTAAGGAGTGGATATAATCAAATCCAGATGAAACCAGGAGATAAATGGAAAATGGATTTTAAGACCAAATTTGGGCTCTATGAGTGGATAGTTATGCTCCAAATTTGGGTTGACCACTGCTCCAAGCACCTTTATGCGGCTCATGAACCATGTGTTAAGTCTTTTATAAGTAAGTTTGTAGTCATTTATTTTGATGATATGCTTTTTTATAGCCAATCCATGGAGGATCATTTTGAGCACTTGAGGCAAGTCTTTGAAATGCTTCTCAAGGAGCAATTGTTTTCTAATGCCAAGAAATGCTTATTTTGTGTAAATAAGGTTATTTTCTTGGTTTTTATAGTGAGCTCCCAGGGGGTAGAAGTAGATGAGAAGAAGATAAAAGCCATTAAAACTTGGCCTACTCTAACTAATTCTATCAAAGTTTGAAGTTTTCTTGGCCTATCAAGTTTCTACTGGCAGTTTGTGAAGAACTTTAGTACAATTGCTTCTCCTTTGAACAAACTTGTGAAAAAGGATGTCCTTTTATTTGGGGTTAAATTCAAGAGAAATCATTCAAGGCCTTGAAAGGGATATTGATTTTCGCACCTTTTTTATAATTACCCAACTTTGACAAGACTTTTAAAGTAAGTACGATGCCTCCAGAGTGGGTATTAGAGGGGTGTTGATGTAAGAAGATAGGTTTCTACTCATTATAATGAGCTCTATGAACTTATGTGGGTGTTGGCCTATTGGAAACACTATATTTGGCATAAGGGATTTGTGATAAGGATCGATCATGAGTCCTTAAAGCACCTTAAGGGACAAGCCAAGTTGAACAAGCGGCATGCCAAATGCATAGATCTTACTAAAACATTTCCCTGTGTGATCCATAACAACCAAGGCAAAGAAAATATGGTAGCGAATGCGTTATCAAGAAGATGTATGTTGATCAATACCTTGGCATCCAATTTGATGGGATTCGAAAGCCTCATAGAAGTTCTATGGTTCAGACTTCGACTTTAAGGTTATATTTGTCCAAGGTCGCCTTGTGGATAGATTCCACTTGGATGGAGCTACTTGTTCAAAGATAGGAGACTATGTATTCCTATGAGCTCATTGAGGGAGTTGTTTGTGAGAGAAGCACATTGTAGAGGATTGATGGGACATTTTGGAAGGACCAAGACACATGACATCCTCAAGGATCAATTCTATTAGCCCCGAATGAAGCATGATATGGAGAACCTATATGGTCAATGCCTACATTACAAACAAGGCAAATTAACTTCCAAGCCCTAAGGTAAATATATTCCTCTTCCTACTCCTAGTGGTACTTGAATAGACATTTTTATGGATTTTGTATTGGTATTGCCTAGAATTAGGAGAGGTCGTAATAGCATTTTTGTGGTGGTAGATAGGTTATCAATAATGTCTTATTTTATACCATGTCAAAAATGTGATGATGTATCTCATATTACATCTTTGTTTGTTGCTCATTTGCTTAAATTTCATGGATTTCCTAGAACTATTGCCAGTGATAGAGATTCCAAAATTCTTAGTCATTTTTTAAAGAGTCTTTGGAAAACACTCGGTACTAAGCTTTTCTTTTCTTTTCTACTTCTTGCCACCCTAAAATAAATGGGAAAACCAAGTTAGTGAACTAGACTCTAGGTAACTTTCTTTATTGTATGATTAGGGGGTCCCCAACTTCTTGGGAAAACTATTTGCCTTTAATAAAATTTACATTTAATCGATCTTTGCACTCTATTATTAATATGACATCATTTGAAGAATGTAATGGGTATAACTTATTGGTACATCTAACCCTAACCCCATTTTCAATTGATATAGTTGTTAGCCTAGATGTAAAATAGAGGGCAAAGGAGATATTAGAGGTTCATTCATAAGCCAAGGATGTCATTAAGTGGAACAAGTCCAAGGTGACACATAAGTGGAATCGAGGGTGAAAAGGTGTGATTCTTGACCCCAATGATTGGTTGTGGGTGCATTTCCATAAGGAAAAGTTTTCATATGATAGAAAAGTAAAGCTAAGCCCGAGGGGTGACAGTCTTTTCAAAGTGCTTCAAAGGATCAACAATAACACCTACAAGATTAATTTTCCAAGTGAGTAGAATGTGAGTGATGTTTTTAACATTAGTGATTTGTCTTCTTGTGTTATAGGTGAGGAGTTAAATTCAATAATGAATCCTTTTCAAGAAGGAGGGATGATACGACCCTGAGAAGCAATTATCTTTCAAGCCTAGGAGCTAAAAAATTTACAAGATATGTTCCTGAAGAGGGAGGCCATGGAAGATCTTGAAATGTTTCAAGAGAGAGTTTAAAACTTATGAGAGACTCAACCAATTGATGGAACACAATCTGGAATTCCAGGAGATGCGAAGTGCTTCATTGGAGATACACTTGCTCAATTCGCGATGGACACTGCTTGATCAGCGAATCGCATGATGGACAGCCTCCCCAGATGATTTTATGTCATTTGGGGCTATGCACGACCAGCTATGTGAGTTGCCAAAACTTTTGGCGAGCGACATTGCTAAATCTACGATCCTACTTCCCCATTTGGCGATGCAAGCTACCTACTACTATAAATACTTGTTCAATTGAACTTTGCACTTTTTTTATGTTGAATATTGAAGATTGATGAACTTTTATATTGTAATATATTAGTAATTTGGTTACTTAATCATTACTTGATACTTGAATTCGAGAGAGTAATCTCTTAATATTAGGTGTGAATTCTTATTGTTGGTTTCTAACTTTTTATTCTATTAAACAATTAGTTTTCCCACTTGTGGATAATCATTTAGGGGTGTTGATTGTTAGTTTAATAGGGGTTTCTTCAATTCAAAAGGCATAATTGATAACAAACGTATTCAGTCCTTTGTTTATTAATTATCTGACTGTTTTAGTGTGAATCTCACATATCCTTCTATATTATCTTCCATGTCAATATCTACCCTTGTTAGATCCTTAAGTAGGGAAGTATCAAGTGTAATGGAAGAGGAGGTATATGAGAATATTTTAGGGTAGTTTCTGTACATATCACTACTACTCTAACAAATAACTCAATGTCATTGACATCTATAACTATAATGATTATGCAAAGGGAAACTTACATAAATGTCAGTCTTTTGTTAGCTAGTACACTCTCTACCTACATTTTTTCTTTCGTTCTTCATAAAACATTACAATATCTAATATATTAAATACTTTATAATATACATTAAAGTTTTTTAATGATACATTGTAGATCTTGAAATAGCCTCGACCGAAGTTTAAAAATCACCAAAATCAACTAAACATTTTAGAATCTCACTTTTCTTACAACAATAAGCAAAGTACTTCTTATCTCGAATATGGAAGAATTGTTGAATAGAGAATCCAAACACAATAATTTCAGACGGTAATTCTGCACCGTAGACAATCTTGGTTCTATAAGCAAATAGATTTTGACAAGATATTCCCACACTCGATACCTAATTTGAGTTTCTTCTACTACCCAATGGTTTTTGAACTATGTCTTCCACTACAAACCCAATCTCCATAACTGCTACTATGCTGCTGTTATTATGCTTTTTCGTCGTCTCAAAAAGAGAAGTGATGCAAAACCAGATGCAAAATAAAAAAAATCAAACCAGAGAGAAATTTGAAAATATATATTTTTATATATAATTATTGATGAATCCCAAAAGAACACCAGAAAATCTTAACTATAAGATATATCCTACGACAACTAGCAGCAACAATGATAAGTTTAAGAGAGGTGCCTGCAAAACAGAGCCCAGGGTGGTCCCCCGGGTAGATCTCCGATGTTTAAGTTAGTAAAAGATATGGGAGAAAATATCAATAGTATTTTGACAGTAGTAATGTTTGCTGGGGCTTTTATAATCAATTCTTGTAACAGCCACATTAGTGGGTGCTGTGAATGGGGAGTAACCCCCGTAGTGGTTATTGTCACTTTAATTGTACCTGTCGTTGCCTTTATTAGTGGGGCATGATTCTCTCAACGGTTGTTACCATTATTCCTCATTTATTACATTATTAATAGTAATTATTAATAATTACTATTAATTTTTACTACTACCGTTATTCTACAACTATATACAATCAAGGTGTACCAAATTGAACCATCTCTTCTTATCTTTTCTTGTATTTAGCTTATGTTTCCGTTTTTTTATTAGTTTATTACTTACTTTTTTATACTTTTTAAATTTTTGAAACCAGAATAGGGCCGAAAATCAAAACATAAATGTGCCAGGGGTTGATCATCGAAGCCTGAATAAAGTGGGTCACTCTCTTTTTGGCTTCGGCCAAATACTTATAATTTTGTTTAAACTTTTGTTACTTTTTATAATTTTATAAAATATATTATATTTTTTATAATTTAGGACTTATATTTTTATTTTTTAAAAATCATTTTTCCCAGAAAGAAAACGTGGAATGGCAAACTTTTCTTGATTATCATCCCTTCACATCCTTATGACACGTGTGTTCTTACGCATCTTGCAATTCGTGTCCCTTACTATGTTTTCTACTTCCACCAAAATCTACTTCAGCATTCGACCCCTCCAATCCCCGCTTTTTGTAATTCCAAATCCCCTTCTAAGTTCATATATTTATTTTTACTTCGCAATTATATTTAAAAAATTATTTTTAATTTTAATTTTTAAAAAATCTTTTTTTTTTATGTTTTTCTAAAATATTTTTATTTCTTATAAAGTATATTAAATAAATAAAATTAATATTAAATAATTAAACATAAGAAGTACTTGCGTATATACAAGTATGAGTGACATAGTATTTGGTCAGCAAAAACTTGAGGTTCTGAAAATGTTACAAAATATTTTCATATTCATTTGCAAATTCCCAAAGCCTTGAAGTTTTGTAGCATTTTGTTGGACAGACTTGACTTGTCTGCACAACTTGTGTGATGACACATGTTGTTAACTTGCTTCCCAATGAAACCCCCTAGAAGACTTGATGATACATACAAATACAGTAGTATACGCCAAAGTCTTTATATATATTTCTTTTTCTTTTCCTTTTCCTTTTCCTGCTCTCATCTCTCTGTATTTTTGTTTGTAATTGCAAGAAAAGGATACCTTTTTTTGTTGTTTGTATATATAGAGGTAGGAGTTTGTGAAACGCAATAACTTTGAAAATTCCAAGAATGATAGGGGTGGAAGAGTTGAGCTTGGAGAAGTTGATGGTGAACAATAGTAGAGGTGGGGTTTGTAAAATGGGGGGTGGGGTGATCAGAGAGTGGAAGGATATACCTATGGAGTTGTTATTGAGGATTGTTTCACTTGTGGATGATCAGACTGTGATTGTGGCTTCTGGTGTTTGTAGTGGCTGGAGAGATGCAATTTCTTGGGGCCTCACTCATCTTTCTCTTTCTTGGTATGACTTTTTCTTGCTCCGTGTTTTTAACTAAATATCAAGGTTTTATTGGATTGTGTGCTTTTTCTTGATGTGATTGATAAACGGTTTGTTTGATTTTAAATGGTCTTCCGTTGAGATCAGGGGAGTTGAGTTGGCACAGGCTGAGCTTTGTAATCTTGAAGAGTTGAAAGAAATAGGAAACTCCTGTTTCAAAAAAAAAAAAAAATATAGGAAACTCTAGATTTTTATGTATTAAACTATCTTGGTCATATTTGCCTGATCATTCTATTTGAGATATGTATAATTGATCAACTGGAGTAACACATGAGGTGTTTGTTTGTTTACTTTTGGGGTAAGGGGTTTGTAAATGTTGTTGAATGAAGCTTTGAGTTTGGAACTAAGATTTGTTAAAAGGGGTTGACTAAAGATTGTCCCAAGTTTGGATTTCTAAGTGCAAGACTTGGATGAGCAAGTTAAGTTAAAAGCTAGCCTTGTACTGGCATCAAGGGATTTGGGGGAAATGAGGGGATTAGAGAGAATAGGATGGTGATCTAATAGCCCTAACCCCATAGGTGTATCACATGTGTTTGTATCTCACACGCCCCAAATATGAAATATAGTCATAGCATAATTATTTTGTTCTGCTTTGTGGCAAAAATTTTACCCTTTTTTTATATGTTCTTCAGCCTGGACTTCTGGGAGTTGTGTCTATGTTGTAGTACTCAGAAGCATTGATCAGGAGAAGATATAACTTGCATATGATTGTGCTTTTTCCTTTATTTCATAATTTTTCCTTTTATCCTTTTTGGGGCTTATGTACACGTTGTTTCTTGCGTGCAAATTTTTGGATTTGTAAAGTTGGTTTATTACCTTCTCTTTTGTTAGAATTTGGTTGGATTTGCATGTCTTGTTGGTATTTGTATTCTGAGAGTTGATATTATATAGAATTGGATTACATATAGATATCAATTGTTATATAGATGTGGCCACGCGACTGTCGTTTTAAAACAGTTGATAACAGCTTATATCTGTGAGTAATCTTTCCCTTGTTGATTCGTAATGTTATATTGGTTTCTACGTTTTTTCTCCCTCAGGTGCAAGAGGAATATGAACACTTTAGTGATGGCACTTGCGCCCAAGTTCAC
>JBDJHY010000087.1:13516763-13530925 GCA_039654485.1 Withania somnifera
AACCAAAAGCACACACCCGAAACCCTGAGTCAAATCTGAAAAAGTCATGAATTCAAGTTACCCATACTTTGGGGAGTACAACTATCAAATTTCATCAAAATCAGAGGTTAAATCAATGGCCATGACATTAAATTACTATTTATAAACTTAATTTCAAAAATCCTAAATTGAATCTATCAACATCAAGAATTAATATGAAATCGTGTTTGATAACCTGAAAATAGTATGAATTTGGATTAAAAATCTTATCAAGAGCTTAAAATCTTCAAAACTTTCCTCTCCAGTTTTCCTCTAAAAAGGTAAAGAATTTTCTAAAGATGTTTTTAGTAAGTCTTAAACATTCAAAATGAGGGAAAATTGCCTCAAAAGTATATATATCAACTTTAAAATGTGAGGAAAAAAGAGTTTTCCTTCATTAAGACCATTAACAATATTTTGGACAATAACCTCACGATACAAGTCGTGAGCCTAACCTAGCAACAAGAGTCACGGGAGACCACGAATGGCCTCACGGCTCGTGAGCCACCCCCATAGATCATGGGCCATTACCACGAGTTCCTGATAGAAAACACGCAACAAACTTAACTTTGAATGGACACTTAGGAATTCGTTTGGAACCTTGTACACACAAATCAGATATGAAATCCTACTAAATTTAACTTTTCAAACTCAATGAAATCATTAAAATCGGATCTAACGTCTTCTCAACATGATATTCACCAAAGCCAATTTAAAACAAAACTTCCTACTAAAAACTAAAAATATCATTGTAACCCCTAAAAAATTATCTGAACCTTTTCCTAGATCAAGATCCACACTTCGAAACTAATGAAACTGATAGAATTTCATTTTGAGACTTAAAACTCAAATGTTGATTAAGTCAACCATATCAACTTTAAATCTTTCAAAAATCAAAATCCTCAAAATATACAACCTATCACTCCGATTTTCAAACCAACCACATCAATGGATGACACACAACATCTATCGAAAAGGAAAGAATGATTATTTCACAAGAAAAATAAAAAATGATCGTGAAGGTCATTGCACTTATGTTCATTTTGATTTGTTACCAAACTCCTTTTGTATCATTTTATTTGATCCTTATATAAAAAATATACAACAACAATAATATACCCAGTAAATTTCGGACCAAGTAGAGTTTGAGGAGGGCAAAGTGTACGCAATCCGTACCATTACCTTAAAGGTGAAGTAGAGAGGTTGTCTCCGAAAAACACTCGTCTCACGACAAAAACCACAATCTAGTAAAATATTAAACAATATATAGTATCTAAAATGATAGAAAATAAAAAAATAACGCGACGCAAAATAACAAAACAATCAAATCTAAATTACAAAAATCAATACAACGGCAAGGATAAAACACCACAAGAAAGACACAATCCTACTACTAATCCGAAAAAAAAAAACACACTTCTCTACCATAAGAACTCACCTCTATTTTCTAACGTACCACACTAATTCGCGTCTTCCACATTTTTGTATCCTGATTATATTAAAAATATATTTTTTATTTGGTTTATCCATCATAATAAATCAACAGAATTTTATTACTTTTGTATATTTTTTAATATTAAATAATTATATAAAATAATAATAATTAAATATGGTGACTCAAGAGGAACAAGTACCATGGAAGAGCGGAACATCAAACTTTGGGTTGTCAACTCCTTCACATCCTTACGACACGTCTGTTCTTACGCATCTCCCCATTCGTGATCTTTCCGACTGCACAAAGCCCATTTTCATTCGACCTCCTTTGGGTATTTTTATTTCTGTATCATATTAAAAATATATTTATTTTAAAAATAAATAATTAATTATTATTCTTTTAAATCCTTAAAAAATATATTAAATACTTTTGAATTAAACTTAAAATAAGGATGTATTTACGTAATATACAAGTATGAGTGACATAGTATTTTGTCAGGAAAGCCTTGACTATTTCTAGAATTTTCTTAGACAGACTTTACTTTTGTGTGTACAACTTGTGTGATGACACATGTTCTTAACTTGCTTTCCCATGAAACCCCTTTTCCCCTAGAAATATACACAGCAGTATACGCTAAAGTCTATCCCTTTTTCTACTTGTTTATCTATTGTTTTTGCTGTCATCTCTCGATATTTTTGTTTGTTTCAGCAAGAAAAGGATAAACCTCTTTTGTGGAGGTAGGAGTTTATGAAAGGCAGGAACTTTAAATTTCAAGAATGATAGGGGTGGAAGAGTTAAGCTTTGAGAAGCTGATGGTGAATAATAGTAGAGGTGGGGTTTGTAAAATGGGGGGTGGGGTGATCAAAGAGTGGAAGGATATACCTATGGAGTTGTTGTTGAGGATTGCTTCACTTGTTGATGATAAGACTGTGATTGTGGCTTCTGGTGTTTGTAGTGGCTGGAGAGATGCCATTTCTTGGGGCCTCACTCGCCTTTCCCTTTCTTGGTATGACTTTCTCTTAGTTCTTTGTTTTTTATGTGATTGATGAAGGGTAGTTCTAGTTCTTGTTCTTCATTTATCTGATTGTAATTGGTCTTCTGTTGAAATCAGGGCCCCAAAGTCAGCACCGGCTAAACTTCGTATTCTAGAAGAGTTGAAGGAAATATGAAAATCCACAAAGTTATATGTATTAAACTATCTTGGTCCTATTTTCCTGATCAATCTATTTGAGATTTCGTGTGTAATTGATCAACTGGAGGAACACATGAGGTTCTCATTGTTTGCTTAGTTTTTTTGGTTTGTAAATGTTTGTTGAAAAAGCTTAGGTTGGAAGGGAAGGGGTTGACTGAAGATTTTCCCCATTTTGGATTTGCAAGTGCAAGACTTGGATGAACAAGTTGGAAATTGAGAAGCTAGTCTTGCACTGGAATCAGGGTATTTGGGGGAAATGAGGGGATTAGAGAGGATACAGTGGTGATTCAACAGCCCTAACCTCATAGGTGAATCGTATGTGTGTTAAATTTGGCATGCCCCAAATATGAAATGTAGTTATAGCATAATTCTTGTTCCTTGGCCCTGGCAAAATTTTACCCTTTTGTCCTATGTGCTTCATCCTGGACTTGTGGAAGTTTTATCTATGTTTAGGGTTAGAAGGTTGAACATGAGAAGATATAACTTGCATATGCTTGTTGCTTTTTCCTTTACTTCATATTTTTGCTTTCCCTTTTTGGGCTTATTTGCAAGTTGGTTCTTGCTTGAAAATTCTGGATTATAGAGTTGGTTTCCCTTTTGTTAGAATTTGGTTGTATTTCTCTATCTTACTGGTATTAGTGTTCTGAGAGTTGATATTCTATGGAATTTACATAGATATCAATTGTTGTATAAACATGGCCTCTCGCGCAACTGTCAATTTAAAACAGCTGATAACAGCTTATTTATGTGAGTAATCTTTCCCTTGTTAATTTGTGGTGTTATATCTGTTTCTAAGGTTTTTTTTTTTTTTTTGCACATCAGGTGCAAGAGGAATATGAACAATTTAGTACTGGCACTTGCACCCAAGTTCACAAAGCTGCAGGTTCTAACTCTTAGACAAGATTATCCACAACTTGAGGATAATGGTGTTGAGACAATTGCCAATCACTGTCGTGAATTGCAAGACCTTGATCTTAGCAAGAGTTTTAAGCTAACTGACCGTTCCCTTTATGCTTTAGCTTACGGCTGTCCAAACCTCACAAACCTGAATATCAGTGGGTGCTCTGCTTTCAGTGATGGTGCTGTCGCGTACCTCGCTGATCGTTGTCGAAATCTAAGAGTCTTGAATCTTTGTGGTTGTGTTAAAGCTGCAACTGATAAGGCATTGAAGGTATATGTCTTGACCTATCAAATGACCTACAGGAGTAATAAAGCATTGCTTCTTCCTGACTGAAATGACTTATTACTACTTGCAGGCAATTGGTTATTACTGTAACCGACTGCAGACTCTGAATCTAGGTTGGTGTGATAAAGTTGGTGACGAAGGTGTAATGAGTTTGGCTTATGGCTGCCCTGATCTCAGAGCCCTTGATCTGTGTGGCTGTGTCCTTATAACAGGTAAAACATATGTCTGGTCTATGTATGTATTGTCTTTCCTTAGCAGTGGTATGTGTATTGCTAAACAACTAAACTGACTCAGAATTGCCCAAGCTTATTAGGGCATAAGTTGTATTTGAGAGATATTATGTTATAGAAATCTTGTCAAAGAAAACAATTTAATTATGTCCTACTAGTGACTAACTGGAAGGAGATAGTACTGCTTCAGGAAATGTTACAAGAGCCGAAACATGATTTTCTTGCATATGAGGACCTAACATTGGATTTTATCCTTTCCCTGTAATGTCCCACTGATGAAGGCATAAGTTGTATTTGAGAGATTTTATGTTATAGAAATCTTGTCAAAGAAAACAATTTAATTAAGTCCTATTAGTGACTAACTGGAAGGAGATAGTACTGCTCCAGGAAATGTTACAAGAGCCAAAACATGATTTTCTTGCATATGAGGACCTAACTTTCGATTTTATCCTTTCCCTGTAATGTCCGACTGATGAAGTCTCCTATTTTTGAATAAGGGAGTGGATCTATGATCGTGAACGTTAAAAACTCTGGTTTACTGACAAGGCTGCCAAGAAACTCCTATGTCTGTGTGTCTTGAGTCTGAGAGAAATGGCAGTAGAATTTTGGTTTCTTTGCAGGTGGGGTGGGGGTTGTTTACCAAATTTATGTAGTCTTTGTATAGCTAAATCGAGATATATTATAGAAGATAACCATGAGAATGTCAGATAAATTTCAATCAGCCTGTCTGATTGTTAGATGTTTCCTATATTTTTCACTGTGGATAATTTTGTTAGAAATTTCATGATCATTGGTCTCAACCTGTTAGAACGATGTTTAAAAGATGGAAGTGTTCCAAGTATCTTAAGAGGTCTGTGTTTCCTCTCATTGGCTTGTCAAGGTGGTATTTAAGGATGTTCCTACTGTCTACTTCTTGAGGTAGCTATTAATATCTCCATTCTCTACCCAAGTTTGAGAGAAGTTCTTATTGGAGTCATTTTTCTTGGTTCAGTTATCCATTTAACATGGCTATTATGTAATGTGCTGCAGATGAGAGTGTGATTGCTTTGGCCAACAATTGTCCTCACTTGAGATCCCTCGGATTGTACTTTTGCCAGTACATCACAGACAGGGCGATGTACTCTCTGGCTCAGAGTCGAGTCAAGAACAAGCATGAGATGTGGGCGTCTATGAAGAAGCACAGGTACGAGGACGAAGGTCTTATGAATCTAAACATCAGCCAGTGCACTGCTCTCACACCTCCCGCTGTTCAGGCAGTGTGTGAAGCTTTTCCTGCTCTACACACGTGCCCTGAGCGACATTCCCTCATCATTAGCGGCTGCTTGAACTTAACATCTGTGCATTGTGCGTGTTCTGTTCAAGCTCACCGTGCACGTGTTCTCCATCCAGCTCACTGAGTGAGGCCTTCACAGAGGGAGAGAAGGAGGAGATGTATGAAAAGGTCAAACTCCTCAGGCCTTGTACATATTTCCTTTTGTGTAAAAACTATGCTGGACAATCTTGGCTGTATAAGCCAATCAGTTCTTGTAATCTTTTGGATGGAACATCTTGTTTTATGTCATTCCGGCTCCTTCGTTGAAAAATATATTTTTTTATTTTTGACGGTAAAAAGTTACACAGTAGAAGTAGGTTGATGTTGATTTTGCCACCAATAAATTTCTTGACTTTGACGGTGAAAACTTATCTCAAGATTCAAAAACATGGTAGATAAGTTTCAAATTATCACTTAGAATTTTTTATTTGGATTAATTATTGTTTTCATCATAGGGAAACTTATATTGAAGATATGCAATATTTAGATAATATTTTTTATTTATAGGAATAAACTTCTTTTTTATTTTGCATAATTATTATACAAACTTAATATCAGATATTGCTTTTACAAATGGAATAATTTATTTTATAAAGGGAAAATTACAGTGGTATGGCAAACCCAAGTCCCTCATTATTATTTACAGCAACAACTGAAATATTTACAAAGCACAATAAATATTTTTAGTGGGTCTTTATCCTCTTTTATTTATTCTTTTATCTTTTTTATTTATTTTTTTATTCTTTTTTTTTTTCGTTTTTGACCTTTCTTGTTCTTTTCATTTTTTTTTTCTTTTGTTTCTCTTTATATATATATATATATTTTTTTTCTCAATTGTATTTTATATAAATTTTTTTAATATTTTAAAATATAATTGTATTGAACCCAAGTCATGGATAATAATAAAAATATCATAACTGATTATTGTATTTTATTTGCACCATCATTTGTATTTTTATATTCGTCGATATAAATGAAACAATTTGAATACAAATATTTTGTATTTATAATTTATATTTGGATATATTATATATGTTTGGTCTTAATGGTAGTTAAATTGTATCTGTGTTCTTTCTTAAATTTAATTTTAAGGTTGATTATATTACATATAAATGGTTTTAAGATAGTTAATTTGTAAATAATAGAGAACAAATAGTTTGTTTTTACAACATTATTGCCTGTTTCTGAAAAAAGGGGGAAAATGGGACTTTTTTTTTTCTTAATCACTGATTAAGTGATCTTTAGAAAAATAGTTTATGTGGGAATAAATATTCAATGCAACCATTAATTAAATAAATACATAAAATAAAAATTAAAATTAAAAATGAATGATAGTGATAAATACGTGATTTTGTTATTTTAATTCATGTATAACTAGTACTCACATCCTTCTACCCTGCATAAAGTTATACATAAATTCCCTCATAAGTTATGTAAGTATTAATTATACTGAATTAATAAGTACATCCAAACACGGTAATGACTATACAATATTTTTTATCTGTCAACCAAATAATATATATAAGTAATACGTAAAGAAATTTTCTTTGCAATTAGAAACCAAAAAATGTATAAAAATAATACATAACTAGATGTATTAATCATGAATAACATTGATCTTATATAGTAACCAAACGAATCCTAATTGCTTTTCAAAAATATTTTTAAAATTTATTGTTCGAATTGAAATTGATGTAGTTTTTTGAAACACACTTGTGTAATAAGTATTTTTTAAAATAAATTAATTTATAAAAATAAAGTAATCAAATAGGAAAATAATTTATGGCCTAAGAGATACAACTATTAGGTAGCATACAAAATTTGTATGAGAAGCACGGATGATATTAAAATATTATTTTAAATTATTTTAAATTTTAAATTTTGTTTAATTATATTAAATCATATTATTATAAGGAAAGTTCAAGTATTATATTATTTCTCAATGAAGTGTGCGTTCTCCCTCCCTCCTCCCCCCCCCCCCTAAAACAACCCCACCCTCCCCCAAGATAATATTGTAATTGTAAAAATAATTTTATATTTTATTTTGCTATTATATTATTCACAATTTATTAAACAATTAATGTCAATTTTTATTTTAAAATTTTTCTTCTATTGTTCATAATTATTTAATTTAAAATTCATAAATAGTAATATGTGTATATTATCTAATTACTTTATTATGTTCTCAAAGCCGGTTCGTAATTCCCCCACCCCCACGTTTGTATATTTTTCAACTATATTTTAATTACTTTACTTTACTTTACTTTAATTTAACAAGTAGTTAAGATTTCTTTTCTTTTATTTTAAAATATAAAAAATAAAAATAGATAAGTTTTGTTATGCATAACAAAATATCCTTAAAAATATAAATAAGAAGACATTCCAATATAATCTAATAGTTTAAAAGTGGTTATGATTTAAAAATCAAGTTAAACAACTTCCCCTCGATCAAATATAATTTTATCTTATAGTTACTTTTAAAAATATTATTTTTACTCAAATCAAGTTAAACACTTACACCATGTTTAATTATAGTATAAGCTACAATAATAAAAATTTACCTTTTCAGGCTTTAATTTATCTTTATATTTTTTATTTGCTTATACGCAAGAAACTATTCAAGAAGTTAGAACTTCATTTCAATTCAAATTTAATTTAAATTCGAATTCAAATATCATATCAATTTTTTAAAAGAAGATAAATTTATTACTCTTTTTAAAAGAATATCCTTGCTTGTTTAAATATAATGTATATTTTTCATGTAATCTATATAGTTGGAGATAAATATTTGAAATCAATAAGATCGATTCAAATTTCTTACAATAAACAACAACACAATGAAAAAATTATTAATCTCCCTTATTCATCGTTATTTTTTCCCCAAGATACTTAAACTTAATAAATTTTAAAATATTAAAATAATTATTTATATACTAAGTTTGATGTTATGAAAGTTTTAAAATTAAAATGAGATACTAAATTATCATATTGTTTCTCAATGCAAATGTACCCACCCCATCCTCTCCCCACACCCCAACTCATTTTCGAAACTAAGTTATATAAATATAGACAAAGAACCATATAACTACTGAAAAAAATTATTTATATTTTTATTTATAATCTTGTCACCGTTTAAAATTATTATATTGTTAATATTGATTTTTAAAGACTTATCACTTAACTTGATTTATTTTAAGAGATAATTTTAAATATATATGATAAGCTTGTTAGTTTATAAAAAATACAATCATGTTTTTTTATTAAAAAAAATTGCCAAAAAATCACTAGCTAAAAAGAATATCAAAAAAATAGTCAAATGTATATGTAGTGTATATGTAATGCATCGATATTATATGAAAGTTATGTAACGTATCATTGTTATATATGTAGTATATATGTAATATATTGATATTGTATAACAGTTATCTAATAAATCGTATTGGAATCATTAGTGATATTCAAAGAAATACATCTGATCAATCTTTTCAATATTAAAAACATAATCTATCAAATATAAATCTATGAGAGCTGGAGAAATCTTCGTCCATTCTTTGTATAGATCAAAATATTCTTTCGGTAAAATCTTTACCGTTGGTCCGTGGAATGTCCACCATCTAATAAACCAATTGAGAATTGTTTTGTCGAATATCTTCGAACAAATTTTGATAAACCAAGTATGTTTGTGTTTATCATTATTATAATAGAAAACCTTAAGAAAAGGTTGGATATAATCCCAATATGTCAGGTTAAGGTTCATATTATTAACACCAACCTGTCTTTCCTTCATTGTGGAGATTCCCACTCTTCAATAGATATAATCTGTTTGATGATTATCTTCGAGAAGTTATAAACGTTCTCTTCAGTGGCGAAGTGTTGAAAATCTTCACTTCCAGTTTTAATTAATATAGTTGCATAATATATGCGGGTCTTATATGACTCGCCTGGGAAATATAATCCTCTTATCAAGTATCTTTGGAAAATCTTTCATGGATCATCTTACGTCTGAATATCAAAGTTTTTTAAAAGAAATATAATTTCTTTTGTAGATCCTTCTTCATAGATCTTATTGTCATCAATTTCCTTTACCATAGAAGCAAAAGTATCTTTTTGCTTTTTAGAATCCAAATATGTTTTCAATTGCCCATAAAATGGACTATCTTTTGGAATATCTTCCAAATTTACTGGAGGAATATCTTCCTTTGAAGTTGATGAAGATGCTTCACTTATTTTTGAGTTTATCAAACTCTTGTTTCTTATTTTTAAAACAGAAAAATTGCTAGATGATGAAGAACCATATGATGGCCTTTGTGATGGGGCTGATCTTCTCCTACCTCTAGCTCTATTATTATTCTTTCTTCTGATTATAGACCACGGAGGGTCTGCCATATCTGAAAACATCAAATATTAGTGATATTCAAAGAAATCATCTATATCAAGATAACTATCATTGTTTTTGTAAAACTAAAATGAATCCATTTCTTCTTTAATAATATTTTTAATTATTTTATCTAGAATTTTTGTCAAAATATCTTGACCTAAATGGACTATCTTCATAATTGTTATAACTGTTTTATCATAAAAAAATGCTGCAAAATAATGCATGATTAATTTGTCAAGTATTCCCTAGATAGGAAGTCGGGTAAGGAACTATCACTTCCCCTTTTATATTGGATATTAAAATCAAATGGGGCTAATTGAGCCTACCATCTAGTAAATTTTAATTTAGAGGCATCATGCTTAAAGTCTTTGTCAAACATATATTTGACTGATTGAGCATCTGTTTTAATCAAGAATTTTGATTATGCAAATCATCCTAAAATTTCAAAACACATTTAACAATACATAACATTTCATGGGCTACAGTTGCATATTTGCGTTGGGCCTCAGTCCATTTTCCTAAACTCTGAAGGAGCATTCTTTAATCCAAAGGGCATTATGTTCCATTCATATTGCCCAAAGAGAACATTAAAAGCAGTTTTGTAAGTATGCTCTTTAAAAATTTGAATTTGCTAATATCCTGATTTTAAATCAAATTTCGAGAATATATTGGCATCATATAACTTGATAATAAATCTTTTTTGTTTGGGATAGGATAACTAATCCACTTTAAAACTTTGTTTAAAGGTTTATAATTTATAACTAATCTAGGAACACCTTGTTCCTTTTCTGCGGCATTATTAACATAAAAACCATTGCATAACCAAGGTGATTTTGAAGGTTTTATTAAACCCTTTTGTAAAAGATTATCAATCTCTTTTTTGTAAAATTTCACTAACTCAGTGTTCATTTGACAGGAACGTGATTTAGTGGGAATATCATCTTCACAGAAATTGTCTTTATATGGAAGAGTTACAATATGTTTTTTTCTATTTCAAAAAGCACTGGATGATTGACACAAATATCAATGGCTAGTTGTTCAGAGATTAATTTAATCTTTTCCTGTATTCTAGCAGGTTTTAAGATATCAAAATATTCATACTGTATATTTCAGTTGTAGAGCATCAACATGTTTTTGCTTCATATTAATTAGAGCATTTATGTCTCTACTAATTGGTTTAGTTATAAATGAAAAAGATATCTCTTTATTATTATAACTAGCAGTAAAACCTTTTGCATCTATCTTTGAAAAAGAATATATAGTATTAATGAAAGGGGTTCCCAAAATAATTGGAGGATGCATTTGATCTTTTACTAATAAAAAAAATGAGGAATGCATACTTTATTTTGACATATATGAGTCTTAGATAATTTATATTTTATATCCAAGGTATGACCTGATGCAGACTTAACCGCACGAGTAGTTTTTTCAAAATATCTTGAAGGAATTAATCCTTCTTGATTATAACTAACATCTACTCGGCTATCAATCATGGCAGTATTAGTGATAGTAAACTCATTATCAATCTGAGGTTACAATATTAATTTTACCTTTACCTTTATAAGTGAATTCTAATAATTCCAAATTATCTTTGTTATCATTATTCTCTAATTGAGAAATTTTGTGATTATGAATCAATTGATTTTGTCTAAGAGATTTAATCTCCCTTTTAAGGTTTTCTACTTCTATTTTCAAATCATCCAAAGAAGTATCCCTTACTACCGTATTTTTTTTTGTATCAAGATGAGCAAGGACTTCTGTTAAAGAATAAGGTTTAGAATCAAGATTAACCTTTGATTTAAAAGATTTAGTAGTTTTATTAGATTGGGAACTTGGTGTTGAAGCCATATTAATGATTTTGCTCCAAGTCTCTTCATCAGAAATTTCTTTTAATGATTTAATAACATTATCAGAGGTAATAGTATTGACATTCAAAGCTTTAAATTGAGATTAAAGTTTATAAAACTCATCAGATTTACATGGACAGTTATTTCCTGTACAATTAATACCACAATTAGATGAACTTTCATTTTTAGAAAAATCAATAAGTTCAACTTCACTTTCAAATTTTTCAGATTTAGAATCTGACTCAAGTAATAATCTTAATCTGATTCTGAACCAGAAGTGCATAATAAGCCATAAACTTTATCATGAATATCTTCATCAAGTTTTAGACTCTTTAGTTTTTGAAGTTTACAGTTGGGAGCAGTATGCTCATATTGACCACATTCATAGCATTTTATTTTGCTAAGGTCTCTTTTAGAATAATTTTTATGAAATCTAGTACATTTTCGGTGAGCTCTTTTTGCTTCACGTTTTTATTTATTTCTATGAGAACGGCGATATTTTCTATAGGGTCTATCTTCCCTAGAATGGCTATGTTTTTAAGACCTTTTATGAAAAGGGCCATCAACAACAAATTGTGTACAAAAATCTCCTAATTGAGATTTCTCTTTTTTATTATTTGTCTTTATTTGTTGAGTTAACTTCATTTCATTGCACAGATTTAATCCTTCTTGAGTGCAAGTGCCAATCAATTGTCTATAAGTGTAAACATCATAAGGAATAGATGAATGAGTTCCTCTAAAAGTTTTTGAACTCGTTCTGCAAATAGAGAGGGAAGGCCATCAATAAATTTAGTCTTCCAATAAATATTATTACTTTATGGTAAGTCCATTATGTGACTTAAGAAAGTGTCCTTATACCGCCTAAATTCTCTTAAATGTATACAACGGAGCCCATTTAGAAGAGTTCTTAAAATCTCATTTTGATTGGTAAATCTACCATTAAAGTGTTCTAAAATAGTTCAAACAAGTGTATAAGTCGCATCCTGTCGAATATGTTCTATAGATTTTTGAGACGTTCCTTCTTCAAAAACTTCTGCTTCGAGGATTACTTCTCTTTTTATCGAAGTAGTAATAGCAATACGAGCATCTTCGAATAAAAAATTATCCCCCATCCTCGTAGTTGGATTGTAAATCCTGCCACTATCATTTTACAAGTGGTATGGTCATCATTATGATTTGTGGACTTACAAATTGTAGCGTACATCAACATTCGATGTAAGAGAATGGAGACTTGCCTATCAGTTAAGCCATCAACATTCCATTCATAAATTTGATCATCGCTATATGAAATATTAGTTTGAATTTAGTCTCTTTCCTCTATTAAAACATCTTGAGGAGTAGGACGAGGGTAATAATAAGTCAACATAGATGGTTTAGTAGCATATCTGCTATTTTGACTTAGTTTAGCTTTGTCGCTTCTATAACTTTTAGAGCGAAATGGCAATGGCTTTAGTTCAGAATTATCTTCTTCAATTGGAAAGTTATCTATCATACCAATAGGTTTAGCATTTACATTTGCTAGCTTCTTATCAAGAAGCGCTTCTAAATCAGTTAAAGACTTAGACTTAAAGTCTCTTACTTCTATAGGACTCTGAATATGAGTTGACGTCTGACGAACTATTTTACTTTCAGACGTAGAGGAAATATTATTTGGTTGATTTTTATTCGTACCCATAGATTTTACCAATTGAATTAATTCATCAAGTTTACTATCAAGAGAACTAATACGTTCTCCTAAAACTTTAACATAAAGACTCAAATAATTATTTTGAGCAATTAAATTATTAATTTCTCGTATGCTAATATGAGCAACATCATTATTAATGAATTTTTGAAAGGCTGAGAAGGTGAGGCCCGTGTTGTTGGGTAAAATAAAAGGATTTTGGTGAGGGTAAATAGCTTGAATAATATTATCCTGTGCATCTTTAAAAGTTCTTTGTTCTAAAACATTGACATACAAAGGTAAATAAGTGGTTATAAACCAAAGAACAAAATACATAATTTGATTATGTAGTGCACAAGATTCATAGAATTCTTGAGAAATATTATTTAAATCATTATCACTATAAGTTTCAAAAAACCAAGTTTTAAATTTGGTCCATTTATTTTGATGAAATTCCTTTTGAATATGTTGTGGTGCCAGTGATCCTGGACTAAAATCTATTTGGTGTGTCATCATAATTCAAATTTTATTTCTATCAATACCCTCATTAGGGTCAAAATCCATTTCCGATGCGGTTGGATCTACATCAGATAGTTTATCAGTAGCCTGAACAATATTAGTTATTGGGTTAATTTTTACCTTTTCAGCCATTATATCACTTAGAGTATGTAGAGACAAAGGCCTATTTCTAACTGAGCCATAAATAGGTGCTTCAGAGGTAATAGGAGAAATATGTTGAATCTCAGGTAAAGATCTATATCCAAAAAAATATTTCTGTTATAAATAGAAAGTTTGTTATCAACAAATTTGATACAAATTTTTCCATCAGGATTTTGAGTTATATGAGAATACTCACTATTAGTCAGATTATTGGTAACTTGATTTGGAGCTATAACCGAGT
>JBDJHY010000087.1:13564453-13575442 GCA_039654485.1 Withania somnifera
TTAGCAATATTGAATGGTACATCAAATTCTGAATTGCACAATTGGCTGATGCTCAGCAAATTGTGCTTTAATCCTTCGAATAGGTAAACTTTGATGAGATCACAGGTGAGACTGATAGTGATTGTCTCTACGTCTGCAACTTCTCTTTTTGCAATATTACCAAATCTGACGTCTCCTCCATCAATTGCTTGGACTATATTAAAGTTCTCTTTCTTTCCCGTCATGTGTTTGGAGCACCCACTGTCAGTTACCCACATTTCACTTGTATGCTTTCATAGTGGGCTCCTGCAAAACAATCAAATTAGTTTCTTTTAGGTACCCAAATATCCTTGGGTCCTTCAGGGTTAGATGTTGAAGCTTTTGGTCTCCATATCCATTTTTCGGAGGATCTGTTCCTGTAATTAAACGACTTGTGACTAACTTTGGCACAGGAGTAGCAAGTCGGCTTTAGATAAGAAAAAGTCGATTTAGAGGAGAAGTAAGATGTAGATTTTGAAGAGGAGTTTTGATTTGATCCTTTCCTCGAGAGTTTATTTGGGACGTGTTTTCCGGCTGACTCTTTCCTAGAGGATCTGTTTGAATGGATAGAATTGTGACTTGAAGATTTTTTTAGGCTATTAAGCTCTATTTTGATTTCTCCAAGTTCCTCTTCTAACAAGTCGACTTCAATCTGACTTGCTTTTAGAAGAATTTCTCAGTCGCTTAGGCCGAAAGGCGTAGTCGATGGACAGCAGGTGAATATTCCTGTACTGCTTTTTTCTTGAGCTAGTTTATTATATTCATCAATCATTTTATGAAGTTAATCGGTTACTAAGTCAAGAGTGGCTCTCAAGTCATTACAGTTAGGCATTCAAGATTTCTTACCTCAATGGTTTCACTCATAGCCATGAAGCAAATATTTGCAGTTTCAGCATGATAATCTTCAGATGCTTCTTCATCGTTCTAGGATCCAAAGTTCTTGTTTCGATTTCTTCTTGATCTTCGTCTTCTGCGATCAAGTTAATCTGGTCTTATGTGACCAATTTTTCCACAGTGTTAACATCTTTCATCATCTCGCTGAGGATCATTGCTTTTGAATTGTTACTATGATGTTAATTGTTTCTTCTGTCTCGGGTTTTGAGGGTTAGTCCATCCTTGATTTCGTTTGGGTCTTCCTCGTCTTCAGGAGCTACTGCGCTGAAGGCAACTGTCTTCTTCTTCTCTTCCTTCTTGTACCTGTTGATATGATTTTGTTCATAGGCCATAAGATCACCTCGAAGTTAATTGTAGGTCATCTTATCCAGATCTCCGTCTTTCAGTGTGGTAGCTTTGGTTTCTTAGATCTTTGACAAGCTTATTACAAGTTTTCTGACTTTTAGTCCAATAGTGTATGTCTCCCGAGAGATTTAAGCTCGCAAATAATTTTGCTGAATCTAGAGAACATTTCTTCGATGTTTTCGTCCTCCTTCATCTTGAACAATTCATACTCGTTTACCAGTGCGCTGACTTGTGCTTCTCGGAAGTGTCACATGTTATTTTATCGTATTCTGCACCACTCACTGCACAGTAAAGTAAACTTATAGCTCTAGCGTTAGTTTGTAATACCTCTTGTTGTTCCTTCGCAGGACGCTAGGTCTATGCTGGTGGATGCATCCTTGTCTGTCTATTCAGGAATCAGCCTTGGTCCGTTCTTGATGACCAACTATGCTTGAATGTCATTTGGTTTCACAAAAATAGTGAATCTTGTTTTCGAATGGGAGTAATGCTGACCATTGAGGTAGGGTGGTCTGTTGGAAAAGTGACCATCTTCTAAAAGAGCTCCTAGAATTTGGTAGTTGGCCATTTAATATTTTCTTCAAGTGTTGTTAGACACCTTTTGGTGAGGACCTACTCTGATAACAATTGAAACTAAGGGGGGGGGGGTAAATTTAAAATTCAACTGATAGTCGACTGACCTGCAAGTTGGTACAGTAATATAGAATAGTTTCAGGAATATAAAAGCAGTGTAATTAAAAAGAGTCAAGAGTTTTTATATTGGTTTGGATCACCAATGTGGTGCCTAGTTCAGTCCCCTTAGGTTTCTAGGATTTTCTTTATTCCTCAAGTGTGAACGATGTTACAGTGAATCACACCCTTTATTCCTTAAGTGTGAACGATGTTACAGTGAATCACACTCCTTCAGTTTTCTTTTGCGACACATCTACTCGTATAGTTCTACTAAAACGGAGTCCTTTTTTTTCTACTCACTGTAATCTACAAAGTTGACCACAATAGTTTTGCTAAAGAATAGACAAATACTAGATGCTCGAGTGAAGTTGCGTAGTTGACCCTTGATGGTGCTTCTTCCTTTACAGTTCTGCTGTCAGGCGCTTTGATAAGGAAACCCAAGATAATTCTTCCCAATCAAGGATTTGAGATTTTACTTGATTGAGGAATCAAGCTAGATCACGTCCATATCAGATATGTCCATGATTCTCTGTTCGATTTGTTGCCATCTGTGTGTTCCATGTGATTTTGGTCTTGAATGCTCTCAATCTCGTCTCTTATCGTGGTGTGGATTTCTTCGTTCGAATTCTGCCTTGATTTGTGGTAATTTGCTTTATTGATTTTGCTGATGGATTTTTGGTATTGCCTTTGTGATCTATCCGTTGCTTGATTGATGCACGATATTCTTTTTTTATTTTTGATTTCGCATCTTTCCGTTGATTTGATTTGATTTGATTTACTGCACATCTTTTTTCCTTTCAGATTTTTGGTTCGGTTTTCATCAAGCTTCCGTTTCATCCTCTTTTCTTTCTGATTCTTAGTCTGGTCCTCATCGAGCTTTTGTTCCCTGCGAGACAGAGTAACTTATATGATTGTCCTTATTAAAACATAAGTAAAGAGGCTAACATATAGAACTTTCAAAAACTAATGAACACCTAGCAAGCCCAGTAAAGCGAATTGGACTAATGTTGCTTATAAAACTGAATACAAAAGTATATGGTAGGAGTCATAAATCAGCTTATAAAATCATGACCCCCTCAACCTTCTTAGGTCTGGGAGCATTACCGACCCGCTTATTTTATTAACTCGATCTATTTTGATGTGCTTGGTTCAGACCATTTAAAAATTGGGCTGATATACAACTCAAATTGATTCATGAGAGACGTATCTAAAACTTTTTTGTTTTATTTGATATGTTAAATATAAGCTATAATATAAGGAAAAATATTTTATTAGGTACTAAACAATTATTTTTAATACTTAGTAAAGTTTCGCGGGTTGGATTATGACTCGGGTTTTAGCTCGTACAGCCCAAGTAACTAATGATCCATCCATTTATTCACTCAATCCATTTTGACCCAATTAAACTTAGCCCAACCCACCCATATAATACACCTAGTATATGGATAAGGCAGACTTTAAAATTGCTGAAAGTTGGACAGTCCCAAGATGCATGATGTCATTCAGTGAATGGAATTAGAATACCCTAAATGTATATAAAAAATGAATTTAAAAAATAAAAAATATATTTAGATTTTTTCAACAAAGAACTTGTTTAAGAAAGAAGTAGTTTTGACTTCTCAAATAATTAGTGCTCCAGTACAAGCTGAAATTAGGAGTGTTTTACTTTTAATTTTCTCATTCCAATTGATCTGTCTTGTTATTTTGCTTCCTTTAGTGTTTTAATTCAAAAACTAAAAATTGAAGTAGCCAAGGTTGCTGCTAAGCAACATTTTCTGATGATGGTGAAGAGTGTTCTCCCATTAATCTCATACGCGGTAAGAAATGGATAGATCCCTTATATTTCTTTCTGTGGTGGTTATTTAGAAATAATATTTAAATATAAAGACGGATATACATTTTAGTTATTATTTTATTAAATGTCCATCAATGAGAAATTATTTTTCTTTATTTATCCATATATTCAAATCAATAATATTTCTTTGAATTTCTCATCTTTTCCATAATAGTTTGTCCCGGGAGGATTTACTATAAGGTGGTACCGTAATTCTATTATCATTAAAGGAATTATACATGTCATCTTTTTGTTTCACACTCATTCTCTCTGATTGTAATACCACTAAAAATTCTCAATGAACTCATAGACATAATGATTTCTTCTTAATTTTGCAAATCTAACTTCAATCAGAAATACTTCCTCCAGTTCGAATGGAATAACCCACATTTCCTTTTCAATCCGTAAGGCGAAAAATAGGAACTTCCCTTGGATATCTCAAATCTTTCCTCCATTCGTCTTCCAAGGATAGATCAGGCGAGCTTCAACTAATATGTAAAATGTATTCTTTTGTATTATGGTACCTAGACTCCTAGACTGCTGCGATTTGTACTGCTTTACTGCTTTTCATGTAGGTGCCCAATATCTTGAGAAGAATGAATTAATCTATCCAATTTAACACCAAAAATTGATCAAATTAATCCTCAATAAGCGAAAAGGGCCAAAGCAAACTGGATGGGTGGACTTTTATCTTTCTTTAACAACTTACTATCAAAATTATACTAATTAAAATATAATTAAGTAAACAATTGTTCTCAAAATTTTAACTGGTAACTTTTAAATTCACAAATATAAATTCTGCCTTATCCATATGCTTTTATATCATTGTCTTATTAAAAAAAGGAGTATTCTTCATTCTTTGTGTTTTGTTTGTGATATACTTTCGTGCAAACTCTGTTTGCTAAATGTTAGTATGAGTAGAAAGTAGGAAAACTATCATTCTCATTGGATTTGCCACTTGAGCTTTATCCCTAGTACTTCACTGAAATCCTGATAAACGAGATGGTGGAAATCTATATTCCTCTCAATTTTCAACATGGCTGAACTTAATTATTTATACCTCAGATTTCTAAAGCAAATTCAGGAAGTGATTCATCAAGTTGAATGATTGTTGGACACATTTAATAGTTTAAAAAGATGTTATTCATTTTAAGCTATTTGGTTTTGAGACGTAAGTGTTGCAATTAATGCAGCTGTTCCTTTGTCCATCGATCACAAACCTGACAGATCTGATGAGCGTGAAAGGATAGAACAGGCCGGTGGTTTCATCATCTGGGCAGGTAAAAGTCTGTTGCAATCTCTTTGCATGTATTAGTGCTGCTTGATTGGGCCAGAAAAGGCTACCGGGAACCAGAGGCACAAAGAATTGTAATATTCCAGTGCTCTTTTTAAATTTAATCAATTTTTTTCTTATTTTTCCATCGGGAGCTATAGATTTTTATTCTGTGTGGAATCTTCATTAGGCCCAGAAAGTTCCCTTAAAGAATCTTCCAGAATCAGATTATATAGGTCTTTTAACTTTCATCATTTATGAAATTTGCGCTACTTCACAAAAACTTGCTATTCTGCCATTATGAACATAGTCGCAACCCAGGGTTGAGGTTGGCGAGGTTACTATTAGGTATTTATGATATGCCTTGATTGCAATTTGGAAGGGGAACCTTGGAGTAACTAGAAAGTTGCTGCCATGTGACTAGGAGGTCAGGGTTCAAGCTTGGAAACAACCTCTAGCACAAATGCAAAGTAAGGCTGCGCACAACAGGCCCTTGTGGCCGGACCCTTTTCCGGTTCCTGCGCATAGCGGAAGCTTTAGTGCACCGAGCTGCCCCTTGATTGCAATTTGGCGGTCGAATATACTCTACTATCATTGTTATCGAGAAGTTGTTGGCTTGTCCACTAAGATCATGCACAGGTTACATATGAAGCCCAAGAAGTGAAGATGATATGTTTTCGATGTTTCTTCATGAAGTATTCTTAAATTTCAGGTTGCGATGTGATTTGATGCGTAATATGATCCAGTCCTCACAACAGCTCCATCTTCCAATCCTTCCCATCCTGGGATAGGAAAATTTATTACTAGTATATTATGCAAAGAAGGATGCCAACTTGATTAATGTATCTGTTTAAGAAGCATTTTTCTATGTTGTGGAGCTAAAAGCTTTTGGTGCTGTTGGACTTTGGTCTGTAATTTGGTATATGCTTATGTTGATCAGAGATGTAATGCTGCTGTTTGGTCATGGAACATCATGAGTTGTTGAGTGTGTGGAATAGAATTGACAAAGATGTTTATTGTGGTCTGCTTCATGTGGTTTCTTTTCCTGTCAGTGCCTCATATGAGTAATACGACATAATCGTTTGGTGCTTCTTATTCAAAGTTATTACTGTTCAAAAAGACAAACGTATGCATGCGTTGTATCTTAGTTCCTCTTTTTCCTATTAGATGTATCAGTACAGTACCCTGCTGCTCTATTCTTCAGGTACATGGCGTGTAGGTGGGGTCCTTGCTGTTTCTCGTGCATTTGGTGATAAAATGTTAAAGCCATATGTTGTGGCGGACCCAGAGATTCAGGTATTGGCTTTGTTTCTTGATGCAATAGTTTGTCTGCATTTGCTGCTCGAATTGCCTGATCTGTCAAGGATCATGAATATGGTGTTGATCTGGATTTATGGTGCTCCACTGTCCCATGGTGATATATTACTGGAAAAGGCATTTCTGATTTAAAGGAAACCTATGGCGTTTTTAACTTTTTCAAAGTGAAACTTTTTTAACTCATATAATAACCTACCTCTACCCTATTCCTGACACCACTTCCCTGGAGTGTCTAGAGCAGTTCTTCCTCCACATTGTTTCCTTGGTGACTCAAACCTTCAACCTCAAGGTTGGAGGTGGTTGGTGCTTTCCACTTGATGAACCCTCTCTTGATTTAGCTTCTTTAGTTGAATTAATCAACCTGTTTGGGGGGTTTGGGAAATGATGAAGGTAAAAATGTTTTGGCAGTTTACTTGCCTGGAAATAACTTGGTTATTTGGTTTAAAGGAAATGAAAAAGTATTTCAACATGCCATGGTAAAATGAGAATTGGAGCTAAATATTTGTAACACCGAGGTCTATCCAAAACAAACTCCCTCTGAGATAGGCTTATGGACTACGTACACCCTCCCCTCCCCAGACCCCACAAATATACTGGGTTTTTTGTTGTTGTTGTGTTGTTATACTTAATATTAGTAAGAAACTAAAAAGAAAGTAAGACACTCAAGTATGAAAGAAAAATAGGCTACACTACAATCCCAATGAGTGGATACCTCTTTGAAGTTGAATCAGAGGGAGTATGACATCAAAAAATTGGTCTTTTGCTCCCATACATTTGCCAGCGATAAGGTAGGAAGTTGAATGAGCTCTTCATCGTACACTAGTGGCCTTTAGTAGTGTGAGCGTAAGTTCTCTAGTTATTTCAATTGGTGTTATGAGATCAAGTTAAACTATTGCATAATAAAGGGTCAGTTAAAAATATATTTGAAATGGTATAGGGAAGTGAGAATCGAGACCAAGCTGCTGTTGTGTTAAAATATCTTGTCTGAATGTGCTTCTTCCCTCTGAGAATTTGTTTCTCAGAGTAGACTAAATTTTTCTGAGGAATGCAATTAATTGCCTCCTGAGGCTGTTGTAGGAAAATTGAATAGTGATCGAGTCTGGGACTGTGATGAAGTTTAGAAGAGGTAAGAAAGGGAGGAAACTTAAAATAGAAATACTCAGCCTTAGTTTTCCTTTCCCTCTTATTCCACCACACCTTTTAGATGATACGATAACCATCACAAGTCATAATCATTGTATGAAAATATTGCTATATTGGCACGCTTGTAGTTGGAAGAATGATATGTTTGCATAGAGGTTTGACAGTCCCTATCCAAGGACTGGCAGTAGACAAGTATCTCAGTAGAAGAATGTTTGAGATGGCACATTGCACTGAAAATATAAGCATACAAGGGGGAACTGGCTTTTAGTTATTTCTTTTATTTTCACTATTTTGCAGCTAAAGCTGAAGTTACGGGTTCGAGCCATGGAAACAGCCTCTTGCAGAAATGTTATGTAAGGTTGCGTACAATAGATCCTTGTGGTCGAGCAAGTAGTAAGCCCATCCCGAGATGAGTGCTCTCCTATTCCAACTTACTTCCCGGACCTTGCGCATAGCGGAGGCTAGTGCACCGGGCTGCCCTTTTGCAGCTAAAGCTATTTTAGGTTTCCCTGGATTAATGCTGTGTTTTTCGTAGCACATCTTGTCCGGTTGATTTTGGTTATTTTATTCTGATACCATAACTCAGTAATTTTATTGAACTGAAATATCGCTATGCACATCCACCCTCTTCTCTAGTTGACTTTTATTGATGGTGAGTGAACTGGTCTTTGATCTCCTTTTTCAGGAAGAAGAAATTGATGGGGTAGATTTTTTGATAATTGCGAGTGATGGACTTTGGAATGTCCTGTCTAACAAGGTCAGGTTCCTTTGTTAGATGTGTTAAACCTTTCCTTTTTTTCAACACTAATGAATTTTGCTCAACTGAAAACTCTTAGCAAGATGACAATGCTTAGTGTATATGGAATTGGATGCTTTGATTGCATAATTTAATTCGGCTTACTTGTGACCTAGATGTCCTAGCTTTCATCTAATGTCTAACTTGTATTCTTTATAATTAGCAAGAAAAGAACAGAAAAAGAAAGGCTGGAGAAAATTGCCCCTCTTCAGTAAGGTATTTTCTACTCCTTACAAATAGGAGGAAAGTCAATGATGCAGAAACACGGGCCAAAAATCAAATATCTTTCATGAGGTAGTGTTCTTGCTACAATAACTGTGCAGTAACCTCATTCTTCTAGGTTTTGGGCTTTAGTTACCTAATCTTTCCTTAAATTTTCCTGAGGACTTATTTGGTTATTTTTTTTACTTATAGAAATGTAAGGTAAGACTAAGTATGCTATATTAAATGTAATTCGGCCCTTCCCTAAAGTCCATGCATAATGCAAACTTTCCATGCATAATGCAAACTTAGTTCCGAGCTGCCATTTTTTCCCCTTATGAATTTCTTGACTGACTAGAATTTGGAGTAGTTTTTGTCTAGAGTTAGGGTTCTTAGATTTGTTTTCTCATAGTAGAACTAGATACAACTATGTTAGCATTCAAATTTTTGTTTATATTAATAATGCTGGCCTTACCTGTGCTCTATGCTGGTGGGAGGTAGCAGCTACCCTGTGGAATTAACCTAGATGCATGGAAGAGGGCCAGGGCGTCGCGATTATGAAAAACTATTTTTTTTTTTTGCTTTTTAACTGTACATTTATATTCAAGAATCAGTAGATTTTGCTGAATAAAGCACCAGTCGAGTCTTCCTTTTGGTTTCTCTAACGAACTAAGGTTTTGGCACGAGTTTGAAGTAAAACGCATTGTTACCACTCTCCTCCTTTACCCTTTATACATGTGACATTAGATAGCAGTGAGTTTGATGGGGCTAGAGAGGGGAACAAAAAAACTGCAAGTGGAATGGGAAAAGGGGAAAGGCTTGTGAGGGCTTAGGACAAGGGCTGACAATATAGTTGTGATCTGGGGGAGGGAGAGTACTTATAGCTAATGTGTACGTCAATTGAGAGAAAATGATGAATTAAGAGAAACTAAGCTAAAAAGAAGCAGGGAGGCCTTTGAAGGGTTTGAGGAGGGGACTCTAGCTTTCCTTATGAGAAATGATGAGGGGAAAAGAGAGTTGCTGAATAACAGCCCGGGTAAAGATATCAACACTCGAAAAAGTAGGGGAATAGTCAAGAATGGACTCAAAAACCTTCAGTCTAGCCTTAATAAGGAGGTAGAAGGTATCAGAAACAGGGGGAGGGCACTCAGTCTGATTGTTAAATGAATATAAAACTGATTACATGGAACTTGATGGGTCTTAACAACAACACTAATAAGAGGCTGGTTAAGACTTGTTTGCAAAAATGGAAGGCAGGTGTGGTTTGCCTGCAGGAAACGAAGGTGAATAAGGGGACTGAGGTGATTGCACACCAACTCTTGCCTAGCAGATGGATGAAATTTGGATTCCTTGAAGCAAACGGCAGCGGGGGCGCGGGGGGGGGGGGGGGATTATTCTCATGTGGGACAGTAGAGTATGGTCTGGTAACTGGGTGGAGGAAGGTACATGTTCGATTACTTATAGGTTCGAATCAACCCAAAACTCTCTCTCCTGGTACATCACTGGAGTTTATACTCCACATAGCAGAACTGAAAAGTTAATTTGTTGGGAAGAAATGGCCTCAATGAAAGAATTGCATGAAGGACCTTGGTTTACGGGTTGAGCTTTCAACACCCTAAGACGCTTGGTGGATAGAAAGGGGTGCAACAGAGTCACCAACATCATGAAGGATTACTCCAGATGGATAGAAGATTTGGAGCTTCACGACCCTAGCCTGATTGGAGGAAAATTCACTTGGTTCAGAGGCGAAAACCATCATAGTGTTGCAAGATCAGACAGGTTTCTATAATCTATTGAATGGGAGGAAAACTTAAAGAGCATCAAGCTATACATTCTCCCTGGGCCTGATTCTGACCATAATCCTATTAGATTAGAATGTATGGAACTGGGAACAAAGAAATTCTTACTTCAAATTAGAAAATTGGTGGCTCAAGGTCGATGACTTCAACGATATGGTACAGGGGTTGTGGAATAACTTTGAGGTAGAGGGATGCCTGGACTACAAGTTGAGTACCAAGCTGAGATTGCTGAAACAGAAATTAAAAGAGTGGAGCAGGAAGAATTTTTTTGAAAAAGTTTTAACAGAAAAAAGGGTTTACTGGAAGAACTGGCTGAGTTAGACAGGATGCAAAATGAAAGAACCCATAACGATGATGAAATGGTGGTAAGAGAAATGATCCTTGTAGAACCGGAAGAACTGGCCAAGCAAAAGGAAGTAGTGGGGGGACAAAAAGCTAGAGTACTTTGATTGAAACAGTGTAACAACACAATTGAGAGGTTGGTTGTGAGAGGGGAGGAGACAATGGAACCTGAAGAGATTAAGGAAGCAATGATAGACTTCTATATCAAACTATATTCTGAACCTAAGTCTGGAGGATCTTGTTGGATGCCCGACAGAGTCAACAGAAGAAAATGAGTGGTTAGTCGTCGTGGTCGACGGGGAAGAAAGAAATGAATGAATGTTCTTTTGGGAAAATGTATAATAATACACCTACCGAG
>JBDJHY010000087.1:13580596-13596364 GCA_039654485.1 Withania somnifera
TCCATATGCTTCCTTACACAAACCTTCATATGTAGCCTACATCCACCCTATTCTCGACACCACTTCCCTGGAGTCTAGAGCGGCCCTTCCTCCACATTGCCTCCTTGGTGACTCAAACCATCAACCTCAAGGTTGGAGGTGGTTGGGGGGTTGAGAAATGATGAAGGTAAAAATATTTTGGCTGTTTACTTGCCTGGCAATAACTTGATTATTTGGTTTAAAAGAGATGCAAATAGTATTTCAATATGCCATGTTATTTCTACAAGGGAGTTCCACGTAGGGTAAAATAAGAATTTTGTAACTAAATACTTAATATTTGTAACAAACCTAAAAAAGTAAGACACAAATTGAGACAGAGGGAGTATGACATAAAAAATTTGGTCTTTTGCTGCCATACAATGCCAGAAATAAGGTAGGATGCTGAATGAGCTCCTTATCATACACTAGTGACCTTTAGTAGTGCGAGTGTAAGTTGTCTAGTTGGAATTGTGACGATCAAGTTAAACTATTGCATAGTAAAGGGTCAGTTAAGAATATAATTGAAATGGTATAAGTGAAGTGAGAATAGAGACCAAGCTGCTATTGTGTTAAAAATATTTGTCTGAATTGACTTCTTCCCTCTTAAGGATTTGTTTCTCAGACTAGACTTAATTTTTCCGAGGAATGCATTAATTGCCTCCTGAAGCTGTGGTAGGAAAATTGAATAGCAACCGAACACATTGCTCTGGAATGTGATGGAGTTTAGAAGTGGGAAGGAAGGAAGGAAACTTAAAATAGAAATATACAGCCTTAGTCTTCCTTTTCCTCCTATTCCACCACTTCTTGATACCAATAACCATCACAATCATAATCGTTGTATTAGAAATATTATGGAAGAATGATATGTTCGCTTAGAGGTTTGGCAGTTCCTACCTAAGGACTGGCAGTAGACAAGTATCTCAGTAAAAGAATGTTCGAGATGGTACATTGCACTTAAAATATAAGCATACAAAGGGAAACTGGGTTTCCCTGGATTAGTTCTGTATTTTTCTTAGCACATCATGTCCCTTTGATTTTGGTTATTTATTCTGATACTGTAACTCAGTAGTTTTATTGAACTGAAATATTGCTATGCACATCCCCCTCTTCTCTCTCTCGTATAGTTATCTTCCGATGTTAGTTGACTTGTATTGATTGTGAGTGAACTGTTCTTTGATCTTCTTTTTCAGGAAGAAGAAATTGATGGTGTAGATTTTTTGATAATTGCGGGTGATGGACTTTGGAATGTCCTGTCTAACAAGGTCAGGTTTCTTTGTTAGATGTGTTAAACCTTTCCTGTTTTTACAGCATTAACCAATTTTCCTCAACTTGAAAACTCTTAGTAAGATGACAATGCTTAAATGTATATGGAATTGGATGTTTTGATTGCATAATTTGATTCGAATTACTTGTGACCTAGATTTCCTAGCTTTGATGTGATTTCTAATATTCTTTATCATTAGTAAGAAGGAACAGAAAAAAAAAGGCTGCAGAAAATTTCCCTTCTTTATTAAGGTATTTGCTACTCCTTGCAAATAGGATGAAAGTCAATGATGCAGAAATAGAGGGGCCAAAAATCAAGTATCTTTCATGAAGTAGTGTTCTTCCTACGATAACTGTGTACCTCGTTCTTCTAGGTTTTGGGCTTTAGTTACATAATCTTTCCTTTAAATTTTCTTGTGTGACTTATTTGATCATTTCTTTTCCTTACAGAAATGCAATGTAGACTGGGTACACTAGACGAAATGTGATCCAGCCCTTCCTAGAGTCCATGTATAATGCGAGCTTAGCTCCAAGCTTCCATTTCCTTCCCCTTTGGAATTTCTTGATTGACTAGAATTTGGAATCATAATTTTCTAGAGTTAGGGTTCTTATATTTGTTTTGCATAAATAAACTAGATACAACTATGTTAGCATTCAACTTTTTGTTTGTAATAATGCTGGCCTTTTGACCCGGTACCAATGCTGGTGAGAGGGTAGTAGTCACCTTGTGGAATTAGCCTAGATGCACGGAAGAGGGCCAGGGCATCACGGTTATGAAAAAAATTAATTCTCTTTTTAACTTTATATTCATATTCAAGAATCACTATATTTTAATGAATAAAGCACCAGCCAAGTCTTCCGGTTTCTCTTACAAGCTAAGGTTTTGGCATGAGTTTGAAGTAAAACCCATTGTCACCGCTCTTCCCCTTTAGCCTTTAGGCATGTGAAATTAGGTAGCAGTTTAGAGTTTGAAGAGGGTCGGGAGGGGAACAGAAAACATGTGAGGGGTAAGGGGAAGGAGGGAGGAAGGGCTTAGTGGGAAAAGGGGGAAGGCTCGTGAGGGCAAAGGACAAGGGCCGACAATATAGTTTTGATCTCGGGGAGGAAGAGTGGTTTGATATTTAAGTATAGCTAAATAGGTACGCAATTGAGAGAAAGTAAGCTATAAAGCAGGGACCTACCTAATAGACATTGCAACAATATTTACAACTGAAAACTAAATTTGAGAGAACCATGTTGGTTGTTAAGTGATGCCATTTGTTTTAGGTGACAAGAATGGTGGCAATGTCTCATGCCCTTGTATGCCAAAGGTACATTTAAGTGCTATCTTTGTTGATTTAAAGAAGGCCCTGTTCTTTGGGCTGGAACAGTATCTAAAAAGGGTCCAGAGAATAGTGATTGGATATTCTTTATGGTCAAGCTACTTGTCTAAATGTGCATTACAGCTAAAGATGAAACATGTAAGATTTTTGGAGTTATAAGTGAAACCCTGACTTTTATAGTTAAAAATACGTCAATGATGAAGAATAAAAGAAAGGAATACATTTGAGATGCTAGAAAAATTTACCATAAAAATGTATAACTGATTGCATGAATAGAGAAATTTTAAAAATTGCCTGGTTGTGGAAATATATGATCCCTACCTGAGAAACAACCCGGAATTGTCTTGGCTATTTTAGATGCTCAGTGCCAGAATTCATATGCTTTTAATAGATCTGAATTAGCTTCATTCTGCCCCCATACAGGCTATTAGTGAGTTGAGAGTTTGAGATAGTTTAGTAATTCTCTATTCGGAGGACCCAAAATTCTCCTTGACTATCACAAAAGATCTAATTATACCCTTCATCCCCCTACTTTGCTAGAAATATCCCTCTGGTTGAAGTTTTGGCTCACGTTTACCCTTTGATGAATGGTCAACACTGAGTTTAAGAAAATATTAATTTTAAATTCGACGTTGCATATTGTTACGGTCCTTCAAAGATGGATATCAAAAAAGTGATTATAAATCTGTGTTAAGCTCATTGGTGGTCCAGTTTTGTAATTCAAACTCAAGCTCAAATTTTTCGTAGTCCTGAGGTTGAAACTGAGGGGGGAAAGACTTTCTAGTGTAATCAATATTGGAGATTATTATGCTCAGTAAAATTGGCCAAAGCTGGTTTGTAGGCTTAGAGCTTGATGTAAAGCTTCTTTGCTTTGACAAGCTAAAGTTTGGTTAGGGTGGATTCCTAAATACTTTTGCCCTTTCCTTGTTTATACATTTGGAAGAAAATGATAAACCGGGGAAATTTTTTCTTTTAAAATTAGTAAGGTTCTTCTCTAATTCTTGTTTCATGATTGTTAGGACATGACAGAGCAGGTTTATAGTGATTCTGTTGCAGGCTTTGCTAATGTTTCTAATGTTATTACTGTTGCAAGCTTTGCTGATGTTTCTAATGTTGTTACTGGTGATAGGTTCCTTAAAGATTCATGCATGTCAATCTTCTCTCTTCCTATTTACTTCATCAAGTAGTGAATTTCAACGGTCTAACTTCTCTTTTCATTACACACAGGAGGCCGTGACCATTGTGCAGGACATAAAAGATGCTGAAGCAGCATCACGTAAGCTTATAGAAGAAGCTTATTCAAGGGGGAGTTCAGACAACATCACCTGTGTGGTGGTTCGATTTGAGAGTGCATGAATGGACCTTTTAAGGTCTGCCTACCTTTCCTTTACTTAGAAACGTAAATAAAACCAAAAAAACACAAAGTAAAACCAAACAAACATGGAAACTTTCTCTGTTTTTTTTTTTTTTTGATGGACTTACTCCATTTCTAAAGCATAACTATGATGTTTGTCGACAATGCTACTCCCTCTGCAGATAAAAAGATCCCGAAGGGAGGATGTTGGCCTTGTTACTAGCTTATTTTCCAACTTTGCCATTATTCTGCTGATGATTAAGTTATTCGGGTGGCCATGTTACTTGGAGTTATGGTCATGGGGATTACTACAGATGGTCTCCGCTTATAGACTTGTAAAGTTGCCTTCAATTGTTGTCTGATGATAATTGTAACTCATGCTGGCCTACACTTAGTTTTTTCTTCTCTACTTACATATAGCTTATTATGATAGGCACTCTGTTCCTCTTGGCCTACCTAAAATTCTTAATCCAATATTTGCTGACGTATTCTCTTAAGTAATATTTACAGTAGAAAACAGAATCAGATATTGTCTTCTTCGTTTTATGTTTTAGGTTGTATTTGGGCAATGCCGTGGACCTCAACCGGCGTTCCTGAGAGTGGTAGGTTATCCAACTTGGAAGCTATGGAACTGTCACAGCCAAACAGAATCCAATCAGCTGAAACAATAACATTAACTCTTTGAATTCAGATTTTTTTTTAGCTACATGCATCTGGTAGGTTATCCAACTTGGGCCAGATGGACTGCTATATATGCTGACTGGCAAAAGGATACACCTTTCTTCAACAGTCGTTTAACTTATTATTTTTAGAACTTTTAGAGTTGGAACTCCTAATTACAAACAACTAGTGTCCCTTTGACTAGCTGTAGTGAACCTGATAACCGCTGGTATTTCTTTTAGGATTTGACATGAATGTCGAAAGCTTCATGTACTTGCTGCCTTTTTTTTTTTTTAAATGATAAAATTATTTTTGCTAGCCATCTCCAATTGAAGATAGTTTATGCTGGTCATTGATCTATCTTCTCTTGTATATGACTTCTAATGCTCTTGAGAAGTGTGCTGTTTGTGCTTTAATACCTGCTGGAACGTCATGCAATTAACGTACTCAACTTTATCAAGCTTTAAAAACAAACTTAATATCTAAAATAGGACAACTTTGGATTAACCATTATTGTAGCACTACTTGGTATTTGATATGCATGATATGATTAATTTAGATGGATGTCATTCAAGATTTCAAACATATGGGTTTTCAATTAAATAATTTAATATGCAACAAAATCAGATAAGAAATGAGTGATTGACCGTTAGAAGTTGAAAGAAAGAACCAAAGTAAGTGTTTTACTTAAGGGGAAAAATGTCAAAACAATAGAGGACTTTTGTTTTAGAACTAAAAAAACCAAAAGGGGTTTTAAGTTTCTTTAAAAATAAAAAATAAAATAAAATAAAATGGATAAACAGTGCATTTTGCAAATTAAAAGGAAAGAGGATTTCACTTTTTTTATAAAGCAAAATGTTGAAAATCTCAATCCACAAGGGCTTGAACCAGCAGCTCAAAAGGATTTTTGATAGCTCCTTTTTCGCCATTGAACCAATCACGCATGTGGTTATGCGTTCCCAACACCAAATATTTGTATGCTTATTTTGTTTTTTGTTTTTTTTTTTATATATAATTACACAATTTACGGTAGCGGATGGAGATTTTTGGGAATGCGCACCGCCACTGTAGATCGGCCCTTGCTCGTAAGTATTAATTCGACTAAATTAAAATCACAATGTTTGTAGAATCAATTAAAGAAAAGCAAATCCTCAATAGAAATTTCTCCATTCCTTAAGATCTGAAACTTTCATTCCTTAGGCTTAAACTTGAAAGATTAATTATGAATAAATTTAAAATGACATTCGTCATATCACTATCTTTGGGTAATACAAACTCTGCATATCTTTTCCTCTTCTTGTAATCTTGAATAATTACTTTTTCTTCAAAATCAAGTACTTCTTCAATTGGTTTGTACTTGGGCTTGCGTGCACATTCGATTTCAATTTGTCTTTTTACATTATGGTAGAGTAACATTTTCAACAATAATATTCCATGCTCTTCAGAACCCATAATGTCGAATAATGGCTCAAAATGAGTTTTTCTTCAATATACACAATTATGCACATCACCTGTGCATCTAGATCCTTAGATTATCAAACACTTGCGTTTGATAAACACTTTTGCTTTTTTCATTGCTAGCTTCTTTTTGAACATCTTCAAACACTTTTTCTTGTATGACAATGGCAAGGTTTTCTTTTTCAATAACCTCACCTTGTATAGACCAATCACGTCTTTTACATGTCTCATGATTTAAAATACTAGCTTCTGTTAAAAGAGCATCAGTCTCATACAAATTATTCTTCTTAGTCATCTAAAGAATTATTGGCAAACCAATTTGGACATTATTGAAGGCCTCGTTGAAATCAATGACAACGCTATCACAAGAAGAATTACCTTTACCTTCACTTTTTTCTCTATTATTTTTGAATTCTGGTCACACAATGACTCGTCTTTTCTTTTGGTTGATCATACTTAGTTTGCAATGTCTCCTTCATTTTTTCAACTACCTTTTGATTCTGGGACATCTCATCTTAATGTCACCAATTCATCCTCTAGATCATCAAGTCTCAAAGAATTAAGATCTTGAGTAGCTTTGATTTGAAACTTCAAATTTAAAGATTTCAGTATCTTCTTAACAACTTTAACTTCTTCCGATATTTCTCCTTAATTTTAGTATCCTATATCAATAATGGACCTCAATACAATAGCATTGAAAAATTCTTCATCTATTGACTATCAAACACAAAAATAGGATAATCAAGTAAATATGGAATATTCATATTCTTTTATATATGTTGGATCTTAACACGAGGATCTAATAGGATCTCACACAAGCTCTAATATGATCTCATACAAGTTTTTATATCAATTTGAAGGGAATAAAAATCACTCAAACAAATATTATATAAGCACCAATAAAAGACCCAACAATGAATATAGAGAAGAAAATAATAGAATTAGAGAGAAGAGGCAGTAGGCTTTATTCAATAACTCAAAGGCTCTTGAACCCTAGGATTTAGGGTTTAGGCAGTAGGGTTTAGGATTTAGACAGTAGGTTTTATTCAATAAACTTCCTCTCAACCTACCTACCTATACCTATGAAAATAGGTATCAAGTGCCCCTATTTATAATAGTACATTACCAAATTAAACTAGGATCAGAATATTTATTTCAATATGAACTGAGACAAATACATTCTAGTTAGACATGGATTAAATAGATATCAAATATTGAATCCTAAAAAAATTAAGATAGATCCTTGGTTTAACTCCAACACTTTATCTATCCTTTCCCCTTCTGTGCTAGCATGCATATACTTCAGAATCGTTGTCTTCTATGAATTCCCATCTGTCCATTTTTCTATTTGTTTATGTATTTTTAGTTTTCTAAGTTTGATCACATGGTAGCATTGCACTTCATATTCTATTAATGCATGTTTTCTAGATAATATTCTTTCAATATGCTTATAAGTTGTGCCATTCTGTTTATTCTAAACCATATATCTACTCAGGTAAGACCAATATGGATGATCATCGTCCTTTACCGGAAGATCTAGTAGTTGATATTCTATTGAGGTTGCCTTTGGATCACTATTGCGTTTCAAATGCATGTGCAAGCATTGGTGTACTCTAATCAAAAGTTTGGGTTTCATATAAAATCATATCCTCGTTTGTAACTCAAAAGAAACACATGAAGGGCACACTATCGTAAAGTCTGTTGTATTCTCTGAAAAAAAGAAAATTCTCTTTCAGCTGCCAAAAGTCTCTGATTTCACGTGTATTAATGGCCCAGTTGGTGGTTTATTCTTAGTGCAGAAAAACTTCTATGGATACAGTGTCCACTTGGGTTTGTAGAATCCTGCCACCAGAGAGTTCTGGGGTTTGCGAAATTCTTCTTGGACCATCATCATCAATTTGGATTAGGGTTTGCCCTATTGTCTCAAGATTTATAATATTGTACGGGTTCGAGTATTCTGGGATGAAACAGTACGGTACGTTTACCCTCATGTCAAATGATTGTGTCTATTCCTCATGCACCAACTCATGGTGGGAAGAACCTAGCACCTGAATTCCCTTCCAATTGTACCTTATATGCGTTCCTGGATGCCACTTATCTCAACGGGTATATTATTGGCTTTCTATGGGACTAGATGAGATCTACAGGATACGCTCATTTGACATGCGTAATGAACAGTTTGGGAGAGATGCAAGGTCCAGATATTTCAAGTGAACACTTGGAGTTTCTTACTTTTGTGTGGTGACTCACTTGTAAGAATTTACATGTACACACAAGTCCATTCGGGCTTGGATTGTGTTCCACATATTTTTTGGTAAATAATATTTATCTTGTCTTTCATGTAAAGTTCAGTCAATTAATTTTTCTCCAAGTTATGCATATATGGTAATTTTCTTAATGTGAAGAAATTAATATGAAAAATTCTAAGGGTTAAGGGATTTGCTTAAGAGTCCTTAGCCTACCTATAATACGCATGTAATTCCATCCGTTTGGCATCCCAATTCTGAGAGATACGCATAAGCTAGATGACTCAAAATTTGTGTTGTTGATTCTTGATTTTCATAATTTTGTATGTTTTTTGAACCTAATTAAAAATACCTGTGGCGTAATAGTACTTGTCAATTCTCTATAAGGTTTGAAGGTCTTTTCATATGAACAGGTAATAATGTTACGGACATGTGAAATTCATATTTTTTTTTATTAATGATTACTTGATTTGTCGGAAGATATTATTTTTCTTTAATTCAATCCAATTTTTAGTTGCTTTACTCCTTAAACACTATACAGTAGTTATATAGTAACAAATATAATTGTTTAACTAGTAAAGACCAACTTGTTAGCATCTTTTAAGATAATTCTATATTATTTTGCCGTTATGTGATTTTGGAGATTAAATATAATATCTAATTATTTATTTTTTGGCCGCGCTTCTCGCAAGAACGGCTCCTCGGTGGAGGAGTAGAAGCGCTGGTCCCCTTCAATTCAACATCGCTTTCTATATTAGCCGATGAGCCTGGTAAACCTATAACATCTATATATGAAAAGAAAAAAGGGGAAGCTGGTCCAAAATTCTTACTTTTCAACCTTGTATTCATTGGACTCACAACATATGGGAGAACGATTAACATTCTTTTTGAAATCAATAAAAATTCACAATTGGTGCTATATGACCCTACAACAAGACAAGTTACAGATCTTGGATTTCAATTGAACCGTTGCATTGATGGCTGTTGGTTCTTCAATTACAAGGAGAGCCTAGCTCCAATAAAAAGAGGAAATGAGATTCAGGGCTAGGAGAATGTTGTCGAGAAAATTGAACTCTTCTCCGATATTGTACCAGTAGATCTGAAAGTAAACAATGCTCCACCTAACAAGAACTTGGTTCTTAAACAGGAAACAACAACTAAATAAATGATACAAAAACAGTTATTTTTACGTGGAAAACCTCATCATACTCAAGGAATAACAACCACGACCATTCAACTCACAAGAATTACAAGTATGAGACTCCAAATACTGTAAAAAACTATCTGGTCTCCTAATAACTATCAACTATGGCTCAATTTTTTCTCACTGAACACTCTCTCTCAAGAAGAATATACTCTTCTTATTACAAGCCTTATTATTCAGCATGCAAGTAAAATCTCACAACTCACAAGTTTTTCTCTATTCTTTTCAGCACCGAAAAAACCACATGATACCATCAAGTACCAAGCATACATACTATATCAATCTCATAAGGTCCACCATAGATCTCTTTCCATCTTAACCTCAGCTGTAACTGGCAGGAATCAATTCTTACCATAATTTATCAAGTATCAAGCACTTACTATAACTCACCATGTATCAGTTTGTCAATCATCAAAATAATTACCGTAAATATATAATCTAAAATTTTTTCCCTTTTTAATGATGACAAACATTTCCAACATCTATGCGCAAGCAAGCAGACTCACAAGCGAGTAGCTTACATACTCTTCCCCCTTTTGGCATCATTAAAAAAATAAAATAAAGGCAACGAAAACAAACAACACTTAAGAACCAGGCCATATCGATAATTATATAAGAAACAAAATCTACTTAGACCACAACTTAGTTAAAGAAAAGTTCATTGTGAGAAGGAGATCAGAATAAATTAGGTACAACACACATCAGAAAGTAAAGTTAACTATGCACAATATTACATATAACCACGACCATTTACAAAAATCATCCATTCATTGTCTTAACAAAAATCATACAAAGAGAACCAAAGTAAGGATTGGGCTTAAACATGACAAGGTCAAGCTTAAAAGACTTAGGAGGGGGTAGAGAACTGACCAGACTTAGGAATTAGCTGAGTAAGAGCATGAATGCTGGCTAATTGAGCCTTCTGCCAGACAAGTATGCCTCCTTAAGCTGGAGATTATGATTTTGTGAGGCAACTAGTTGTTCTTTCAAATTATTCACCTCTTTCTTCAGCCTCTCATTTTCAGCTTTAACAACCCTAAGATCATCATCCTGAGCATGGATCAGGTTAAGGACTAGTAGGATAACCCACCATACAATCACACTCTTCTAGAGTCTTAGCATCAAACATGTCATTTTTAGTTGCCCCTTCCCCGCCAGAGAGCCTAACACCAAAATGCTAAAAAAATTATGGTCAACAGATAACCATAAGCCAGTCAATGAGATAATATATTTGGAGACACTACTCTATCCATGTTTCTAATCGTTGGGGCAAGTAACTTAATCTTGTCTTCTAATTTAAGCGTTATCAAATTTTGGCGTCGTTGCAAAAGCTAAGTGTGATATTAGTCATTTAGTTCTATTTTTATTTTTCTCTTTTGTTAGTTGTTTTAATTTATTTCAGGGTATAGTAGTGCATGACAAATACCTGAAGCTCGGGGTACCATTATTTCCACTTAATCTCAAAATAAGACGAATAATTAGAAGGATGAACAGGCAAGATAAGTAGCCCTAGGCGTATTGCTAACGTAACCTTAAACTAGTTAGGGTTCTGTAGAATAGGGTCTTATTTCTATTGCATAAATCTAAATGTAAGGTGCGAAAATTTAGGAACAACATTAAAACTGGCATAGTTATAATATTGGTGTAAAAAATACTGGGATGGAACTGGGTAGTGTATTGGAGAAAGTTTGGGTGAACCATCTCCCTTGAGACAAACCGCCTAATCTATCGCCCAAACTAAAATAAACTGTTTTAGAATGTTTTATTTTGGGTCAAATAGACGACGCATTAGACGAATCGTCTAAAAGAAGGCGGACCATCTAGGTTTTTATCTCTCTTATAGACGATGGGTTGGATGAATCGTCTAACCCTGGACGGCTCGCCCAAATCTATCGCCAGTTTAGTAATCCAATTGATGGAGAACAGGCGACAGAAAAGACGAACCGTCTCCTGTCAGACAAAATGCCTACACTTCCGTCTGAGACTGTTTATTATGTTTCTACTAATTTGTTTTATTCTGACGATTTGTGTATTGATAATCATTATCTTACCAGGTAACAATGGCTCCAAAACTCACACAATATAGAGAAACAGAATGACATACTGGTACTTCCCGAGGGCTACAGGATGAGGAGGATAGTCCAGAACAATATATTACAAGGCAGCAAACACGGGAGTTTAGTCTCCAGCTGAGCTATCTCATCTTATATCAGTTACAAGTTCCTCGTTTGAGGAGGAATCGGGTGGTGAGTCAAGGGATTTATCTAGGATAAAGAGAAACAAAAGCAGCAGTAGTACAGAAAGCCCCATACCACCGCCTTCTTCAGCCACAGATGTACACCTACATGGGGATATTTATCAGGCCATCAAGACCAAAATCTTGAGTTTCAGGATGAGTCTCGATGGGCTATGCCAGGTTCTGATAAGATTTTTATTGAGGGTTGCACACTAATGCTAAGGGCCAGTTCAAAAGAAGTATTACCGAGGAAGTCAAGATTGTGACCATGCACTTTCCAGATTATCTAGAGATTGAGCGGGTATTTCGTGACTATCAATTCATCTAGATGAACAATCCTTCCGGTCAATATTACCCCACTATAGTTCATGAATTCTACACAAATTATAAGGCTCGCCTAGTCCGCATAGATGGCAAAATCCAGAAACCATCTGAGATGTGCGTGTTGAGTTCTGTGATGGTGAAGCGAGTGGAGGTAGATATCTCCAAGCAAACGATCAATAAAATATTGTTTGGCCCCGATTACATGGCTCTAGTAGAACACCTTGACTATTTGTATAGGTATACAAACCGAAAAGCTTAGTGAAAACGTTCACCCAGATGCTAGCAGATTTAGAGCAAACGTGGTTGAATAACCCACGCTTGCCACTCCAGACTGGGTCACTGAGTTTCATAACAAAGTTTTGGTGGGCAGTGGAATGAATGAGGATTCGGCCAATATGCGCAGACAAGTTGATAGACGAGGATATGGTTATGGTTGCTTTTCTTATTTCATAATACAAGATGAACTTTAGAAGGCTGATTTCCAAAGAGATACGAATGCGAGCCTTGCGAGAAGGTACAACCTATTCTTACCTCTACTTAATCACTGAACTATGTCAGTATGCAAAGGTATCAGTTCTCCACGGGATTGAGGTGGGCACTGATGCCCTCAAGACATACGATATTAAAAGGTCAAAAGATATTTTAAAAAAAGAAATAAAAAGGTAAAGAAGTAAAGCTGCTTTTATTTCTCAAATAGTTTCGGAAGACCCGGTGGGTGCAGACTCAACTAATGTAGCTGATATGAATTTTGTGCACCGGGAGTCAAGTGAGTCTAGGCTATAGGGCCTACCACCCAATCATCTTGTTGAACGTCCTCCACCTTCTCTTTTCGACTTTACCCTGCTGAATTTTACAAAATTGGTTAAGCTGGTGAAGAGGAATAAAAGGGAGTTGGAGGTGTTTTCTGTCGAGGTTGAGCAGTTTATGGATCGAAAAATCAAAGCAACTTTTGAGTCGTATGATACAATGTAGGTCCGCATAGACTACATGGAAAAATGGATGAATGAACGTTTCCACCTTATGAGCCCAACTGAATGGGCTACATTCTAATTTAAGCTAGAGAAGTTGAAGGAGAATATCATATTATTACAACAGGGTCACCGGCCTAGTTCTCCAATGGCAGTAGATCCAAATGAGTCTGATGAGCATGATCATATTCTGAGCCTAGATGAAATGCAGTCCAAGGGCAAGGTTATGATGGTAGAAGGAGATGACGCTGAGGACTCCATCAAAAAAAAAGAAAAATAAGCACAATAGGAGCAACAAATATGAGGAGCAAGACTTGGACGAGGCCCTACGGGCATCTAGGAAGACTTATGTGCTCGATGAGGATAGTAAGAGAGCACGATCTATGGGTGTATCTACTAGTGCAATGTCGGCTGAGTCTGAGCATATAGATATAACACCTACAGTAGTTAAGGAGTACACTGGAGTGGCAAGTACAATGGTAGAATAGCCACCTCGGGATAGACCTAAGGCACATGGAACAACATAGGTTGTTTGTATGGTACACATCTCTGGTCTTACTGATGTTTCTTTAGTATATGCATTATTGACAATGCAATATTTTTTGTGGGAAGGGGGCTGTACCTATTTTGTTTTTTGGTGTTTTTATGTCATTTTGTTTTATTTTAATTTGTGTTTTGATTTTGTTCGAGGGTTTTTGTTGTCATGCTCTTTTCCCTCAGGACATGCTATCTAGAAGAACTGACATATTTAGGATATATCTTTATGTTTTTGATATATTGTAATCAACATTGATACCCCTGTATATAAAACATTTTAGTATCAAAAGATTATTGGCCTATGTTAAGTGTAAGATGTATTACATTATGAGTTGTAAATGATGAGTGATACTGATTGCAATTGTAAAACTTAAATTATCTGCATAATAGTTTAGGTTGATTTGAGTTGTCTACTTGCAAAGTGTAGGTGAGTAAAACTAGTCTAATCTTTTTGTGTAAGTGATATCTAGAACTTACCGGTTCAATTTGAGCTAAGTAGAAAGTAGGTTGATTTGAAAATGATCCTAGGCCTTCTTTGATAAGTTACTAAGCCTTAAAAGAGTCTCCAAATAACGTTGAGTTTCTAAGTTGATTCCTATAACTATCCTTTTGAGACCAACCATAGTTGATCCCCGGAAAATGAGAAGTAGTTATTGTGTTACTAATTTTCTGCTGGATATTTTGTACCTTGACTTAGGCATTGTAACCTAGTTTAAGAGTGGTTATGTCGAAAACACTGTGAAATAATGTATGGTAACATTCTGTATTGGCCCTGGTCTGGTAGTGAATAATGTGTCGTCAACCTAAGTTAAACATTTGGTTGAGGGTGGCTACCATAAACCCTTCTTACAAATAAAATATACCTTATATACATATGGTTGTATGTATAAAGTATGAATAAAAGGGGATGAGGCAAAGTGTACATAAATAAATGTGTTGACGCCAAAGTAAGAGAAGAAGATTGAAAAGGGCAAATGAAGAAGAGAAAATTAGGGGGGGTAATAGAATAAGCTGAGTCAGTTACTAAGTTTACAAATGATTCCTACCAGCACTCAAACTTTATTATATGCCAAACAATGTCATGATGTGATTCTTGTTAACCTACTGAAAATTGAGTTATAATTGATAAGGGCAAGCCTATGGTGTTGTAGGCATAATTAGATTTCTTTCTGAGTGTGAGCTGATACTTTACCAATCCTATGGTAAATTAATCTTTGTAAGTGTGTGGGACTTCTTTGTTGTGAGATCAATTAGATGCTTAAACCAAATATGAATAAGTTACTGCAGTGATTTTAAGGGACACAAGCCTTGCAAGAGTCTTTCAGTGCTTTGCTCAAAAATTGCAGTTAGTAGGTAAAAACAGTTAGCCAATGTAACATAATGCCTAATGATTGACTGTGCTGAGTGAAATTTTGTACCAGAGGTGTTTTTAAGTGTTTAATGTTGGTGTTTTGTTGTTGCTTGAGGACAAGAAAATGTTCTAGGTTGAGGTTGTTGAGGTAACGGTATTTAATGTCCCATATTTCCCTTAAAACTATGAAAATATTTATGTTCTTGTGTAACTTTTGTGTGATTTGATGTGTTTGTTGTGTATTTGTGGGGTAAATCTAATGTCTGAAACTTTGGAGAAAATGCAGGAAAAAATGGTTTTCTAAATGCATTTTGGGCATTTTTCCTAACAATGTGTCATCCGGGGGAAAGTCCACTATTTAAGAGGAATAGATCAGGCGAAGGATTGGACGATTCTCCCGACCTCAGGCAGTTCACCCAAATGGGTTTCATCCAAGACAAATTTCACTGGTTAAAAAGAGGAAATAGATGGAAAATGGCAGCCTGTTCATCCAACTGGTTCAGCCCAAAAGGGATCCTACTGTTCAAGAGAAGGAAACAGACGGCAGATCAAGCGGATCATCTGATATTCTACCCAAATTTGAGCGACAATTAATTCTATATTTCAGATATTGCACTTGCACCCATGCACTATAAATAGTTGTATTAGGTTATTTTTAAATACACTGAATTCTTAATCATTGTTTTTCTTTACACAACTTTTTTTGTCCTAATTTTGGGGAGAATACAGTTGTTTCACTATTCTCTTCCACAAGATCACAAGTGTGGGAATTTATGATCTTGAATTATTAATTCCAATCAATTTGAAGACTATTTTCTTGGTATGAT
>JBDJHY010000087.1:13615817-13625935 GCA_039654485.1 Withania somnifera
TGGGAAGGGTAACCTTAATAGAGGTGATACTGGTATCTCGACCACCATGACCATCTTGGTTGCCATAGTTTATCATATTGATCCCTTGCTTGGCTCCGTTACCATAGTAGCCTCTATGCCTCCCTCTCCATCTCGTAAATGCACCTTAGTTTCTTTGCCTAGGTGATGGAGCATCATAGCCATAATCAAAGTCATATCAATCCCCGAACTCCTCTTATTGATCATCCCTCTCAACTTCTGTCCTTTGGAGTGGTGGATTTTTGGCTTGGGGTAGGGGATTTTGGTCTAGTGGAGCCTGGTCATTTGGAACATGGGTTGCCCTTAGGGCATTTTGTGGAGCTTGGTTGATATTGGGTTGGGTTTAGATTGGAGCATGCGAGGGTCTTTCTTGGTGCGTCGTTTGGTGGAATCTTCTTGGTGATACGATAGAAGTCGAAGAGCCAATATGTCCTTCCACCGCAGCCACCCTACTATCCATCATATCCATCCTCTCACTAACTAACTCAACCCAACTATCCAATGTTTCCAACCTTTGAGTTGCTCTCCTTAACTCCTCCAACACCATCCCGAGTTCACCCATATCAATTGAAGGTTGCTTGCAACTTCCCGAAGTCATGGTACTTGCAACAAATATCACTCTAACACAGACAACATGTTAGCGTTATTCAAAATAAAACCTCACAATCACTCGAGTTCTCACTTAATTAATTACCTCACAGTTGGCGCGACTAAGGTTGATGATCGCCTTTACTCCAAGTGTGACGAAGCGTTGAATTCTACTCTTGGTTAGAGTGGATTCTTGTTTAATGAAAGACTAACTCAATTAAACTGAAGGACTTGAATCAAGAAGCTAACTACGAAATTAAAAGAGAAAAGTACGAAAGAAAAAGCACTCAAAGAAACGGACTCAAGAAGTAATCACAAGAAGTAGAACAATTACTTATTGTTGATTAGTTGTAAGAATAATAAAAAAAAAGGTGTTTTGGATTTAAACTAGTTAACAAGTAATTAAAATAGTTAATTAGTTGTTAAGTAGTTGAGAAATTGAAGAAGAAAGAGTGTGGATAAAGAACTAGAAGAGTTTGACACTTGAAAAATTTTTGGTTCCAAAAATTTTCCCCCACTTAGTTTTATTTTCAGGGATTAAAAGTCTGCAGAAAAAAAAGTTGCTCTCTGGATTTGCACCTCAGGCGCCTGTGTGAGTGTTGGCCTGTGCTTGCTTGGCTTGGTGCTGCATTGGCGCTTAGTCAGCTTTGGCTGCTGACATGGCACCTATGAGGAACACCCCCCCCCCCACATACACACACTCACACACTTTTTTTTTTTAATTCCTTTTGACTTCCTAATAGGCCCACTTTGACTAGATACTTGAATCTTCAAAGAAATATTCTTTTGGGACCACAAACACTTTTTCTTTTTGCACTTTATGGATCAAAACAAGTACCTTTTTTAAGCTTCTCCTAGAAGACTCTTTAATCTTCAACCAACCATGGACCACTCTTCTCAACTCGGTTTTTGATCAAACTTGAGAATGTTGCTCCCTACAATATAAGGAACAAGATACTACACTTTTTATCTTTAAAAACCCAAGCTAAGATGAAAACCACCCTTCTTCTTCTTCAAAACCTTCAATAATGGTTATTTTCCAAATGAAATCCAAATTGGATCAAACTTTGTTCCTACGACACCAAAATACTAGGGAACACAACCTAGTATTCAAAACACAAGAAAAACACACAACAACAACACCAAACACAAAACTGTGGACGAATTTTCGTTTGTTTTTTCTTGAGCAACAAAGCCAAGATCAAGAATTGATAGGAATCAATTCTAATTTGTGCACTGATACCAAATGATAGATTACGACTTCGAAAGCAAATATTCAGCCTAACACAAGAAAATAAAGATAAAGGAAAAGATAGCTAGTAATGATAAAATAGCAACCAACAGATATATTATCCCAAAACCTCCACTTACAATCATTACAAAATATCTAATACTAGATAGACACAAGAAGGAGGTCGTTGGTAATCTAAGGGTATGCTAAACCCGAAGACCTTCAACATACGGAATCCTACAAGCACCTATCTCATACGAAGAACTCGAGGGAATTCAATTCCCCCGCAACCCTCGTTTCTATGCAACAACCAACAAAAGCCTTACCAAGCTTCTCTCAACTCTCAAAGATTTTATAAGTTCGTCAAATATAAGCTAACCTATTACAATTGCAAGAATTGAACTATTTATAGTCTCACACAAAAGTAAAGGTTCAAAAGTAATCAAGTCTTTCCCATAAGTTCTTTAAACGTCAAACGGCCCACTAACTTCCCCAAAACTTTCCGCTCCTTAATATAGTCCACTCGGCCGCAAAACAGTCCCATATGACTTGATCAAACATTGAACCATCCTCATGAGCCGTCGTGAGCCTTGACCTCTTCCTCTCAAGCTATCTTCCATAAAATCCTTTTGAGCTCCCAAAACATTATCAAGCACCTCCATCTTCTGAACAAACCTTGGAGTTGTTGGAGTTCTTTGGCTTGACTACGAGTGAATGATCTCGATGCAACTTGGGATGCACCACCTTTACATGAGAAAGTGTAGGTTACAGAGACTCGATAATACAACTAATTAGCGGACATAAAGTGGAGAAACTTTTTGGGACTTGAGATTTAGAGCTGGGAATTTCAAGATTGGGAATTTGAATGAGTTTTAATGATTGTTAGCCTTACTACATAGGGAAGTAAACGCGGTTAATAACCCCAATGTTTGGTGGTGGGGCTTGGCAAATAATGGAGTGTTCTCTGGGAAGTTGGAAGTCCTTCTATGAGAAGCTTTAGTTAGGGAGGAGCATGGTTTCTGATGTTATGAAATATGGGTCCCAAAGATGCCGAGGAAGGCGTGCTTTTTCACTTGGCTAGCCGCTAAAGGGGTGATTTTGACAATGAAAAATCTTGTGTAAGGAGGCCGTGAGGATGTGGATATCTCGTCTACATTGCGGGCTAACCATGAGGTTACAGTGGCTTACATAAGGTGGTTTGGCATTGGATGAGCAGTGTTAGAAATCGTGAAAGAGTTGATGCTTAACTGGACAAGCGGGAGAAAAGGAGAAGACAGAGCTTTGAACGTGGTTCTACTTGCATTTATGTGGGTTGTTTAGAGAGAGAAATAAGAGAGATTTTGAAGGAGTAGAATCGAGTTTCGCTCAGTTGAGGAGTTGTCTTTGTTCCCTTGTTTTTTTTTTGGTGCATACAGAAAGTGCCTTCTTGTGTAGATGATTGGGTGGAGTTTGTAGACAAGCATATGCTTTTGTGGATTCTTTATCTTTTGGTATACCTTTTTTATACGACCAATTTGACCATGTTTATGAATGAGAATACTTTTAACTTGATTATTTAAAAAAATAAGAGAAAAGAAAGTGTTGCTTACAATTTATAGAAGAAGAATATATGTAGGGATTGTCATGAATAATTTCGCCACCTGCCATCTTTAGTGGTTATCATGAATATATTTGCCTTTGTTCTGCTGCTGGGTCATTCGGAGTTCTTTCCGAAACTCCTATAATTTTGAAGCTATTTGTAGAACTTATTTAAAACTGCTAACCTCCATTCCACCAACCCTTTCTATTGCAACTTAGCCATTTACTAGTTGCAGCAGTTACTGCATTTTTTTGATCTGTTCGACGAAATGAAGGAAGTGATCTTGTGGAGTGTAGTTTCTGAAAATAGCAGCATAGCGATTTTATCCAGTCTGTTATTCCTTCCTTCCCAATTTCTGTGAAGGGGTTTGATTGTGCATAGAGTTTTAAGAAATAGTGGAAGATTTTTGAAAACTTGTGGTCTAAAATAAGCTATAGATATTTGCGTGGCTATATCTTATTAGGGGTAAAATGGATATCTTAGAGTTTATTGTTACTAAATATAGAAATGTGTCATTCTTTTTGGGACATGCTAAAAGATAAAGAGTGTCACATAAATTGGGAAGGGGAGAGTATAATCTATTCTAATTTAGGAATATGTAACTTGGGTTCTGTCTTACACAAGCTTCTGCATCTCAGAGAAAATTGTGTTAATATCTTTTCCTTGATATGCCAATGTGTTATTTGTTTTTAAGTGATCTGGGGCTTTACAACTCTGATATTTTTTCCTCAGGTAGACAAATATGAGTATAAAACCAACAGTTGCATTGAGAGCCATTCTTGTCGGAGGAATAGCTGCCTTTGCAAAAATTGGTGGTGCTGTTAAAGCTGCAGGAGGTGTAAAATTAGGTGCAGCTGCTGCTGCCATGACTGCTGCAGCAACAGCAGCCGTATCAGGATCAAAACAGGAAGAAAAGAAGAATACTTCTTAGCAGTTGTCGCCCTAGTGATTCACACAGCTCATGTGTTATTTTTTTCTCCCATTGTGACGAATGAACTGTCAAAATAAAAGTTGTAGGGTGGTGTAATACGCCAGTTAAATGGTTTCTCTGGACGATCTTAAATAGCTGAGATATATGGATCCGTACAACTGCGGGACTCGTTAGTTCTGTACTAAAGGAAGTTGGAATTTGTTGAAGTGAAAAATCACCACTCAGTTCCTGTGCTAGATGCAGTTTGTTTGCTCTGAGGAATTTACTTGTTCTTGTACCAGTAAAGGATGTATTACTGCTTCTATGCCCCTTTCAAAAGCATAATATATGTTCTTGTAAGCTTTTAAAACATGGAATCTGTCTATAAACCCAGTTTGAACTTCTTATGCTGGACGCGGAGAATGGAACAACAGTTACCCATTACTTTGTTTTGTAATATCGTTGTCCCTTTTCCTATTTGATGATCATTAACTATAAGATATGTAAAAGTTTTATCCCTCATGACCTCTTGAGTGTTCGCACACATCCTTTCAAAGATGGTCTCGGATTAATTTTACTCTAGCATAATCAAGACAAGTGTTAGAAATATGAAAATCTTATTTATTCAAATTCCAACATACATGTGACCTCTCCTAAACTGTTAGTCGAGCATAATCGAGCATGACATAAAATAACATTTAAGACAATCATTATGACATATGTAATGACCAAAGCTGATAAAGACGATGCTAGGTTTTCATCTTTTAAATCATAATAATTCTCATATATATATTTTCCATTGAAAAGGTCAAATATGTAGAGAAGTGTACCACCCTCAGAACTCCTGCTAATAGAAGATGAACTCTAATATATTACAAGTAAAAAACTTTAAACTTCATAACCCTCCATTTGCACATCTTTGGATTTTAAAGGTTCATACTCTCCCAAATAACCTTCAAGATGATCAGAAAGTGCAGACTTGTCAATGTTCTCATGGTGATAAGACTTGCAAACAAAGTAAATAATTGTTTGAATCACCAAACCAAAGAGCATCAACGTAAACAATAAAAGAAGACAAAGAAACCCAACCCCTATCCTATACAACATCCCTATATGCATATGATGGTTTTCATGTACCACAAACTTCTTGAAAATAAAGTTCAAGAAACCAAGTGAGAGATTGAGCTTGAAAAAGAAAATCAAGGCTATTCGCATCTTCCCCTTCAACAAGTCATTGCTTTTGAGCATGGCTTTCACTCCATATGAATCCTCTAACACAGTTATCACACTAGCCAAGTGCCATATAACCGAAAGGTACACAGATCCAACGACATAAACAATCGCCATGATCACAAAAATAAACTTAGCAAGACCATAATTTTCACCCTGCATGCTGAAAGTCCATACAAACCATATAGCTAGCAGAAAGAAGGACACAAGGTTGTAGATGAAGAAACAAAGGAAAGCACACAAGAAAGTCACCATAACCCTCTTCCAAACTTTTGGGACAACACTCATAACTTTCATAAAACCAACTTCACGTGACGTGTATATGGAAGCAATTGTGTAAACCACGGCAGAGGTGGAAAGAAGGGAGAAGATGATGAGGATAGTGAAGTAGACAATTGTGAAAATCCATAGAGAGGTTAGCTCTGAATCTATGTGATCAGAGATCTTGTTGTATCTCGTTGTGCCTGTGTGAGTATGGAGGAGCTGAAATTCAGAGTGGTTAAGGTCAGAGAAGAAAAGATGGTAAACTTCCATGTGAGCTAAGAAGATGAAGGACATAGGAAGGATCAAAGATAGGGTGATTTGGCTGAATATTTTCCTCCATTGATAGACGACTTTGTAGGCTTCTATGTAGATATCAAAGAGGCCTAGAAATTGCATCTCTTCTTGTTCTCTATCCATGGAAGTGCTGATAGAGGAGGTAGATGGTAGGATTTATTCTATGGAGTTGAATCAGAGATTAATATATGGTAGGAAATTGGTGTGGATATCTAAATAGGCAGAATTGTCCTCTTCTTAGGCCAATATGTTGGAAAATATAATAGCAGATTTTTTTTTCTTCAAAAAAACAAGAGAATTGAAGTATGAATAAGTACAATATCTTTAGAGACGTATTATACGTATATTTAAAAAAATATAGACTTATTTTTTTCTGAATTCCTCAAAGACAAACAATATGACAAAAATTGAGCAAGTTTTTCTGTTATTAATTCAAAACTAAGTTTAAAAAATCTAAAGTATATATTTCATATAAATTAAATTTATTATAGAAATAAAACAAAAATAAATTGTATTTATTCAAAGTCTAAGTCAACTAGTCTAAGTCATTTGACAGTGACCATTTTCCAAATAACTAAACGGCCCCTATTATTTTAAATTTGCTCTCTTGAAACGGTAATGCATGGCCGAGAATTCAAATTTTGTAGGTCGTACTAAATACAGAGACCGTACAAGCCCAATATGTGTTTTTTTTTTGTGTGTTTTAATTTATGTGACAAATGAAATTTGAGGTCAATTAATTTTTTTTGTATATTTTTTAAAAAATTTAAATTATTATTATAATTTATAGTATTTTTTATGTAATTTTTATATAATATATGTTATTTTTTGTCTAAGTTTATATGATACGGATAAAATTTCTAACTTATAAATTTTGACTTATTTTTGTATTTTTAGCTTTAAAATAATATTTTTAACTTATCCAAACATTTCAAAAGTGTTTGAATTTAATTTTGATGTAAACACTTAAAATAATTCAATTATCTATATTATTTGTTTTAGTTTATTTAATCTTTTTTTTCTTTAGAAAACATCTTTTGTAGATTAGAAGTTAGGTTTAAAATTTTATATTTATGCTTGATTATAAATTTTTATTGCCATACAAATATCATGATATATTTATAATATTACAACAACAACACCCAATATATTCCTATATAGTGGGGTCTGAGGAGGGTAGAATGTACGCAATTCATGCCACTATCTTAAGAGTTAGGTAGAGATGTTTTCGGAAGACGCTCAACTATATTGACAATGTAAAAATAACATAATATACTGATAAGGAATAATGAAACGAAAAAACAACAAGATAACAACAAATGTAATGCTAACAACAAATTATAGTATCCTCAAGCTATAAGAAGCAACAAACCTCTCCAAACTTTGAAGGCAGACACTACACATAATGAACTATAATTACTAAGCACAAAAAACAGACAAAACAAACTTACCTACCAACAAAGACTATCCCCGGCTAACCTTCTACCCCATAGTCATCTGCACACAAGTTTTAGAAATCTAATAGTCATATAATAATCTTCGAAATATTTTATTTATGGAAGAATGAAAATAATAACAAAAGTTCACGTTTACATATAACTAGTTTAGTATTTTTTTCTCTCTCCAAAATATTTTGTGCATGGAAGAATGACAAATAATAACAAAAATTCACGTTTACATATAACTATTTTAATTAATTTTATGTTTTACTATTCATTTGATCAGAAGTAGAATAAAAGATCACACTATATGAAATTATTTGTCAGAATAATCTAATATCAACTAAACAATTTGATGTAAAATTTAGGAGTGAAAATTGGGTGGATTGGATTAAACTTGACAGGTTAAAATGAATTAAGACAACAAAAGGGTCAAGACTCAATTCAACCCAAATATTTTTTGATGGGTTGTGTTCAAAACGGGTTTAACCTAACCCATTCATTTTTACTAAATTTTAATTGTTTTATTTATTTTTTTAAAATAATTTAATACCTAATAAAATTATTATTTTTATTATTATGACTATATATAACATATCAAATTTAAAAAGATTTCTTTTACAATACTGTGATAAAATTTCACATGATTTAATTTTTAATGAATCGAGATAGATCGAGTCAAAATAAGTAGAGCTAATATATTGAAAGGTCAATAACCATCCAAACTTAAACGGATTTGATCGAGTTGAGTTTAATTTTTCCACTTCTAATAAAGTTGCACTAATTTTATTTGAAGCATTAATGATTGTTAATTTATTTATTTTACTGCTTTTTTGGTGATTTTAAATGTATAATGTAGTTGTAAACTTTTGTACAAAAAGGACAACGAAGACAAAAAAGAAAATAAATGGTTTTAATTTTGAAACCCCTCTGTGTGACGTGTGTATAATTAGCAAAGAAAGAAAAAAGCATGAATAATTGGAAAAGGCAATAAATGAAGAGAGAACGTGGTAAATTATGGGTTGGATATCATAAATGAGGATGTTTAGATAGGAATTTATAACTTTTGACATCATAAATTAGAAATTTTAGTTTTTAACTTTTCATTTATTTTAACTTTTTAGTTTAAAACGTAAGTTAAAAGTATTTTTTAAATTTATTCAAGCATATTAAAAATACTTAAAAATATTTATAAAAAGTCAATTCAAACAAACACTTAATATATTATAGAAAAGTCAAAAAACTTAAATTTTGAATAAAACAAACACATCTACGATTCCTATAGACTTTGAATAAAAAATGAAAATCGCGGATAGGAAACATCAGGACTTCAAAGAGAAGACCAAGACTAATTCAGCGGGTCTTACGCGCATGGGCGAACTTTCTTAGGCCTTCGTTTTCAGCTTCCACTCCAACCAATTTCCATCCACGCTTTTCTTAATTTTCACTTTCATTTTCTCTTCTAATACCATAAATAATACATTCAATATAATTTTACAAAGTAAAATTTTAAAAAATAATATATACACAACAAAAACAAATCCAAATTTTGAAGAAGATGAAGATACCACCAAAAATGGATGTGTTAGTCAAAACATTATCACATGACATCGACACTACTTGGTCGCAAAATGTGATTAGGCACATATAAAACGCAATACACTAGATAATTATAAATTAAATGAGTAAAATAAACATAGTTTATTATGTGATTTGATAAATCCTGAACCTCAGTTTTCACCTTGACATTGCAAGTTTGAATTTTGCTTGCGCTATAAGATGTGCAATTACTTTAAAAAGAAAATAGCAAGAAGAATGCGGCGACCTAGGTTCAAACACCGTCACATTGCTCGCGCATAAGGCCAAGGACCAGCGTTGGATCAGTGACCAAATCAACTTTTGTGTTTCATGGTGCACGATGAAATATGTATGGTCCTTTATGAAGGTATACATATGTGTATATATATTATATACTCAATTTTTTTCAACGGTAATTAGTGTGCGCACACCCTTACCCTTACCCTTCTACATGGCTCCGCCCTTGATATGCTAATGTAATTTTTTTTTTGTGAAGGCAGAAAATTTATTTTAAAAAGAGTCTTGGCTCAAGCAATGCAGTGTAACTAAATATATAAAGCAAATACAATAGTAAAAAAGTTATGCTGAAAACAATTAAGAAAAGAGCAAATACCAGCAATATAGTAACCGGGACAATGAGAACAACAAATAATACTAGAATTGAAAAATATGACAAGAGTACTAATAACAACACTTTATAAAGGGATAGGGACTCGACCAAGTTTCATTTTGTTATAAAATATATGGTATTATATTGAATGCCTATTTATGGTTGTGAGATCTTTTATTTATGGTTTTTGTATTACCTTATTTTTAGGTATAAGCTATTTTTCTCCTATAAATAAAGGGGTTCTCCCTCATTGTAAATCGGCCCTCAAGAGATCCCTCAAGAAGAATAATAAAACTTCTTATCTCTTCTTCTTTTCCCTAAATACTATTCTTATTTTTCTTATCGTTTCATTAAATGTTATCAGCACGAGACTTCTA
>JBDJHY010000087.1:13651477-13665769 GCA_039654485.1 Withania somnifera
CCCAATCATCAATTTGGTCGTCCATGAGAGGAAAACCAAACACTACCAGTAGGATATGAGTCAGGTTTTGATTATTTGCATATATAATCTAGAAATAGCCACACAGAAAAGTACAACACCTTTACCGTACAACTACAATAAAAGGGCAACAAGATACCTTACACAGAGAAGTCTACACATTATGAACCAACTTTACATCCAAAAAATTTCCCTTTTAGGAAATTACCTCATTTTGCAGATTCCTATTCTATTTCTACACCTAGATAAATCAGGTTAATAAAGGTGCCTGCAATAAGAGTTACAATATAGATAGTACGATCGGATGAGAAATATGATCAGTGTTTGACACCCACAAAGCACAAACCAACTTCAGCTTGCGCCTGCAACTCTTCCAAGAGTTTAACAATCTTCTCACGGGTCATCGATGCATCAGTCTGCTCTGACAAGATCTTCCTTAATCTGTGTGCACGAGGAAAAAAATAATTTGTAACTTTGCTAAGTGATGACATATTATCGAGCCTTAAAACCACAAAAAGACTACCAACCAGAAGATGGGAAATCAGATACTTCTGGAATCTCCATGCGGTTGGAAACTTTTAAGGACTCTAATGTAAAATTTGGATCACTTAGAATTGGAGTGGACTAAATTCTAACTTCCCCAAATACCAACAGAAGATCAGTAACGGAACAGCACTAATGGGAGGACATGCTGACGGACACTTTATACAGATAGACTGAATTATACATGGTCCATGCCAACCTGTTACAGAGTCGGTAACAGTTGGTAACACATAACCAGACGTCCTATATCACCTTGGAAAAAGATAAGGACAAAAGAGGTAGCAGAAGGTTTTGGAAAAAATAATTTTATATAATAGAGAAACAGTGAGCTTGAGAGGAGAAAAGGTTTCTCCTTGACGATGAAGAAGAGGGTCTGCAACAATCACTTGTAGAGATAAGAAGACTCTTAAGAATTGATTAAGAATTAAGAATAAACAGCTTTAAGTACCATACGGGATTATGAAAGAATTATCTGTTTTTACAATATTGCAGTCAAACTGGATCACCTAGCAGGACTAGTTCATGTGAGCCTAGTGATCGAACGAAACAGAGAGGTAGCATCTAATCTGGAAAGGAGTACTAGCATTTGATCTGGTATGGCAGCATGCCTGTCTACACAGTGCAGTAGGACACATTTGATTTGTAAACAGCTGTACATGGATTATAATGTAGGATTGCATTAAGGCGATAAATAATAACAAGAATATCATAATTCTCATTAGATGTTTGTTTTTTCGTGGTGAAACCTGATGTATATCTAAAAATGGTTTTGGTCTTGAACTGGCTAAAAATTTGTTTCCAATAATAATGGTCTTGGCCTATGTAAAAACTTTATCCACGGTATTGGTTTTAATGTAGTGCTAAAAAAAAATAGTTTTACAATTAAAAGCTAATAAGAGAGAAACAACAATTTCACGGAAAATTTAAATGAAGTAAATACTTAAATATGAGATAAATAAATAATCCTAAGTTTTTCTTCAACCACGAGAGTTCTATTTTAATTTTTTTCCATATTTTAAAAAAATTCTATTATAAATACATGTATTCATGAACTACTAAATAGTGAAAGCCTGCTAAAGACATGGAATATGACCTTGTGCTCATGAAATCAACAAAGTTAATAAAAAAGCAACTTTTCAACATAGTGAACATAAGTTGATGTTAAACTATGATAAGTCAATCCTATCCTGCTATATGGGAATCGCTCTCACGTTTTTGTCAATAAATGTTATTTAGCTCTCAAAATTTACGAGGGATATTTCGAAATCTTAGACAAGACCATTGGTCACGAAGGCCAGCTATATAGAGACTAAAGCTATACCTTGACCCTAAAACCCAGTAAATGACTACCATTACGTTTAGTTCAAACTCAGGGAGAGAACCAGGAGTTTGAGCATTTATAATTCCATGGAAAACAAATAATCCAGCTTAAAAAGATTTTACCTCTGAACTATTGCAGTGTCTCCATGACCAGTGCAAACAATAAGCATAGCATTTAGAGGGAGATTGGAGTAAATGCTCCTGACTCTCTGATCCATACGGCTTAAGATGTCCTTCTGTTCCGGAGTGACATCAAATTTGATGTTTTTCCTGCTATTAGACTGTTTCTCACACGTCAGCAATGCTATCATTTCTGCTAACCTTTTATTTAGCTTCTCAGAGTCATCTGCTTGCTTCCTCAAATATGCATATAGCTCTGCAAATTGCGTCCAGATAAACTGTACTTTATCATTTCTGACCTATGAAGACAAACCATGCCAATATAGTGACTGTTGAATTCTTAAACGGTCTGGTTTTTAATGATATAACAATTAGATTCTTTTGACTCACCTCTTTAATAGCTTTTGAAAGAGCTTCATCATCAGATGCTACTGGAATTGTATGGGACAATTCCGCAGCATATCTCCTCACTGTGGATATATTATCAATGATTGCGGATCCTTTGCCAGAGTCACTCAGAACTGAAAGAAGCTTCCGCCGCAGTAATTGTTGAGATGGAGGTATACCAAAATCAGGCCCTAGTTCAGGAAGTTATAGTCTAATGAACTCTAGGATGCATTGATCCAAAAAGCAAAGAGGAGAAGATTGGATGATGGGCCATCATTCGCAACATAAAATAGCACAATAAGAACTCCATTTCAACGACCAATAAAGAAAAGAAAATGAAGGTAAACAGAGATTGGATAAAGAAAGCACACGAATGGCTTGCTTGCATGACTGGTTTTAGTGTAATCTACACAAAGTTTAAACTACGTGTTACCTCCAATATAGAAGCCTCATTTTTTATATCACCGGGTGCAATTAATCTAGGAGCAAAAACTATTATGCAAACTGTAGATCGACCGATATACTGGGGGACCATTTAGGTCACAAATGTGTTCAGCATGCATCAATGTATCCAGCCGTCCACGTTATAGTGAGGCTAATGAAGCATTAAGTTTCTACATTCAAGATCCGATATAGGCGATACCAATTAGTTGAGATTATGTTTTAGGCTACATACTTTCCCCCTAAATTTGCACCTAATTCCCATTTACACACCCTAAAAAAACTGAGATCTTCACACATCTTAACTTGAAAATTCTGTAGCTAGAACCCTTACCCCAAATTTTGACATGTGGCAAACACGTTCTTTTCCAACATTTCTAGTTCATGTTAAAAAAATTGATACAGATTGGACAGTCAGATTTAATCAAATGATCTAATGGTCTAACATCCTACTCCACCACCACACCATGAGAAACCGCATCCTCTTCTCTCCTGCTTTTCTCTAAAGAACACCCACCAATTGAAAAATACACAAGATCACGGAATCAACCCACTTGTCCTTGAAGCTATGGATTGAGTTACAACAAAAGTTCTTTATTCTTATATCAAGATTCGTGATGGAATTGCTCAGGTTTAATTAAGAGTTAATTTAGTTGGGAAAGTTGGAGCCGCTATGGCTCTGAAGATGAATATCCGATCTGAAGAGTTGTCTCTAAATTCCAAGTATAATATAGAGACATAGGGGTGAGGAATGCAGAGATTTGTCCAATAGTGGAGCAAATCCCAGATAAAGATATCAGAGAACTTGAGGACATCATCAATGGGGGTTTTGATAAATCCCATAGAGGAACTCTAAAACCCAATAAGGTGTCAACAAGAAATAGGTGCAATTTGAGCGGGAAATAATATATTAAGCTATAGCCACAGACAGGAAATAGAGATGATATTAAGCTAAATTGAGGAGGAAATTCCCACAAGGTTTCAACAAGAAAGTGTTACAAAGATGCTACAATCTGGCTAGCATCATCCCTACGGGGAGAATGTCATCTTACAGGATAGATAATGAAGTAATCTTCTTGGTTTCAAGAGGTGAAGTCAAGAGGAGGTTGACATTCCTTGATACCTGCCTAGTTGATCAAATACTCAAATCAATTGAGGGACGGGGTCAACCAAAGTGATCTCAACAGGGCTGTTCTCAGGAAGCAGAAGAGGAACTTCCAGCCTGAAAATTTCTAGGTTTGGAGATGCTTCATTGCTCTCCAGATTCTCATCAGAAGTTGAAGCAGATTGTGATCTAAAAAGGTCACATGTGGAACTGGGATTCATTTTGCTACCTTCATCTGCAGTATGAAGATTTGGATCAACAGGAGTACATGATGCCCAAAATGGCACCAGACACCATGTTCCCTAACAGAATGGAGGAGACCTTTCAAATTTTAAAATTCAAACAAAAAGGACAATAGGCTGAAGAAATAGGGCAAACGCGGCCTGCCATGGGCCAGAGCATTTATAGGACCAACTTAATAAGGTTAGACCAACGGGAAGCAGAAGGAGAAAAGGCAAAAAGCTAAACAAAAAACCTTTCAGCTCATGGAATCAGCTTTACCATGCACCCTTCCCTTTTCTTGTATTCACGATACCAACCAAAGGGGCCATAAGAACTTAGAATGCACAATATTTAATGGTGCATTAGCATAAGTAGGAAACAGCTTACCATTCTTTATTTTTAGTAGTGCTAGTTCCAATGCAGCTTTTGCATCTTCAACGCTATCATGCCCATTGTCTGAGTCCTGTATCTCCCTGCCAAGAAATCTTCTGCTCAGAACGCGAAGGGCAGCTTTGTAGGATCCTCTTGGATGCTTGTACAACACAGCGGTATCAATTATCAAATTATGATTGATCTTCAGGGATAACAAATCATTTTCCAAGGAATGCCCAACCAGAATGGTCTCCTTGTGAACCAGTTTCAAGAACTCCCCCTGAAGAAAGAAAAGATAGGTAACTAAAACAAATAGGACATGTGTAGCAAATTAGTCTACTATGCAGGGTCAAGAAATATGCAAGAAACAATTAATGCTCATTGCTTCTTTTCCTATTACTAAAAAATGGGACAAAGAGGCCAGCAGACAAAAGGCTCTAGTGATGAACCTGGATATCTTTAAGAGTGGTCGTCACATCTTCCAACATCTGACAGGTAATTCCACTATACCTGCAAAAGTTCAGATTGCTCGGCATAAAAGAATATCGCTTAGTGAAAAGAGAGGAAGAACATATATTTAAACTGCAAACTAGCTAAGTCCGTTAAGGATTCAGGTACAGAGTTCTTCTCGATGTGTTTCCATCCCACCCAAAAAAGAAATAGATAACTAATTGAAGGACTAAGAATTTCAAGAAAGAGAGAGCAAGTCCCTGGGTTTATTTGTTAGACTTGTCTACCTCTTTTCGGGACAAATATTATTATTTTCTTCTTCATCAAGTATTTTAGTGCTTAACAACTATTTTAGATTATAAAGCAATAAATTTTACTTCTCCTACATCAGAACAAATTGGCAGAGTTCAACCAGTTCCACTCCTACTGTGTCAGCCTCCCCTATGGGAACCCCCACCCAAAACCAAGAAAATCCTCAGAACAAATTGGCAGAGTAAAGCCGAGAATGGAATCACACTTTCTCTACCATAGAGAATATAAGATCGAAAACACAGAAACATTAAAATTATAGTCCAAAACACATACTGATTTAACCACCACATAGTCCCTCCCCCCCTGCCAACTTTTGCGTAACTTGCTTAAAAAGTGTGGTTTGAGGTAACATGAGTAGATTTTAGTGGAGGTCTAGAACTTCAAGAATATTTACTGTAGGAAATCAGGTTGGTGGAAATATAAGAGAAAAAGGACAGAGACAATAAAAGGAGAGAGAAAAAGGAAATGATTTTATAGGCAAATGTATAATCGGAAATAATATGAAAATTGAAAAAAGGCTAAAAGGAAGAAGTTCTATCCTCTCTTTTTTAATGAAGTGAGATGGTTTCATCAAAAGCATCAAGAAGATGCAGATTTTACAAAAGAGTGAGTTCAGGGACAAAAGTCAGCTATAAATCCCGGATGTGAAGATCGATTCTTTAGTAGTATCTTTTCCTGGTTCCCTTTTCTTATATTCTTTTTTTTTTCAGTATCTTTCTCCCCTCCTTGATCCCTTTCGAATTACAACATACTTTTCCATTACTTGTGGAAATGAGAGACTGGAAATCGCAGAAAATTTACAAAATAATAGAGAAAGAAACAACAGACAAGGGTGTGATATTAGTTGCCAATGAAGTGGTGCACACCTTAGGGACCAGGGTTCAAACCCCAATAGAGACAAGAAAATATTTGATCTTTCAATATATTTTTCTTCTTCTTCGTACTTGAATTTGCTGCACTTCGGCCGAGGGTCTTCCGAAAACAGTCTCTGTACCTCCACGAGGTAGTAGTAAGGTTAGCGTACAGTCTATCCTCCCCTGGCCCCACTGGTAGAATTTCACGGGATATGTTTTTGTTGGTGATCTTTCATTATGTCCAAGTTTTGGAGGACAGAGTTGCCCATTACATGACCTAGTTGGAAGTAGCAATACCCAGTGGAATAGTTGAGGTGCGCACATTGACCAGATACCACTGTCTTCATATAGAAGAGAAGAAGAGAAATAGAAGAAGCAAATTTATCTTGGCTTGCTTCGCTTATCAAAAAAAGGTAAATCGTGTTAATACCCTTTCCCATGGAATATACTATGTAGTTTTCAATATTAAATGAAATTTAAAATTTTTGCACTCAAGAAAATACTAAATACACAATAGAGTATATCTAATTAACTGAGTATATATGGCTTCCTCAACATCAAAAGGGTAAAAGTAGTCAACTCTTGCTAAACCAAGCATGAAAATCTGGCAGACATGACATTCTTTTGATTGATAAAGATCAAATTAGAGTCAAAGAAGCACCATATCCAGCTCCGATGGCAGAAAAGTCTAGGCAGCTGAAGATTGGCTTCAGGTATAAAATTCAGGGGGGATGCCCATACTGGCATACTAGCAAAATTTCAATTTCAGCTCATAAAATAAGACAATTTTTTATTTAGGCCCGACGTATTTTTAAAATTAGCAATGCCTTTAGACTTGGATATACCATATGAATGCTATTGAAAAGAAGAACAAGTCATTTGAAATTTGATACAAAACACAAACTTCAAAAACAATATGGAAGCTGATTCTCTAATCTGCTACTCCTTCCATTCCAGTTTATCCAACATAATTTGATTCGGTACGGAGTCTACTCCATCCACTCCAATATATTAGGCACAATTAGACTTGGTGTGAGCTTAAGTAAAAAAGAAGACTTGAAACTTGTGGTCTTAAAACATGAAATAACATTTTTGTGGCAATAATACTTTTGAAACTTGTGGTTGTAACCGTGTTAGAAGATTTGTTTGGTTATAAAACTTCTCATTAAGGATAAAATGAAAAGTTTAAAATTAAATCATTTCATAATTTAGAAAATCATTTGAAAGTTGATACAAAACACAAACTTCAAAAACAATATGGAGGCTGATTCTCTAATCTGCTACTCCTTCCATTCCAATTTATCTAACGTAGTTTGATTCGGTACGGAGTCTACTCCATCCACTCCAATTTATTTGACGTAATTTGTCTTGGTGCGAGCTTAAGGTAAAAAAGAAGACTTGAAACGTGTGGTCTTAAACATAAAATAACATTTTTCTGGCTATAATACTTTTGAAACTTGTGGTTGTAACCGTGTTACAAGATTTGTTTGGCTATAAAAGCTTCTCATTAAGAAAAAAATAAGTTAAATATTAAATCATTTCATAATTTAGAACTGTGTCATTCTCTTTAAAAAGGACAAATAAGGAAATAGTGTCGCATAAAATGGAACGGAGGGGTATATATTTTAGCAAGTGTGGCCAAATGCAAATTTAGAAGTCATCAGACATAGCAAGTACCTAGTATTGTAGTCAACAATGTCATTTGATGGTTTGACCAATTTATCCACCATAACCTGCAAATGGTTGATGATATTAGACCCAGAAATAGAAAAAGAAACAGCCTATTAAAATCATCTGAAAATCCATGAGAAATAATCATACATCAAAATCTCCGTAACAGGCCAGCAAGGTATATTTGAGATCAAGTTGAGACTTTTGATGACCATACAGGAGGATAAAAGAAAAAAAGGACCATCGAATTCGGCCAAACACATACAAAGGAATAATATCCCTTAACGCATGTTGCAGGGACCAAAGGGCAATATAGGTGCTAGCATGATACAACTGTTCAAAATATGCCTGGATAACTACAGGATTCAACTATACAAATCAAAAAGCCCAACATATTTGCAGGTTGACTCATTCTAAAGTAATGCAGCAGGCTCAAATAGTGCACGGAAGGATATAGACGATTCATATAGTCGATCCCAACTACTTTAGTATTGAGGTGCAGTTGATTGTTGATTGAATGACAATCGTAGTATATACGCATGCTGATTTGTTAACGGCAAAAAAAAAATTTTTTGGTCGATCAGAAAAACAATGTAACATAAGAAATATCAGGATAAATAACATTTTTACATAGGAAAACAACTAGCTTTGGACCAAATTGCACAATGAGGAAACAGTTTTGAACAAAATGGAGCCATTAAAGAAAAAAATAGATTGTCATGCAAGTGAGGGATGAAAAGTAGAGCGAAAAAATAGATAAGATGAAGTATACCTGGCCTGTAACATCCACTAATGTCACTCTGGTAAGCTCAAACCCTTCCCTTGTAATACACTACAAACACATGTATTTTTACCAAAATGAAATGAGATTTGTTGCAAAGCTTCCAATTTAAAGAACAATGATAAACAAAAATTCCCCTGACCCAGCTCAAAAGGTAAAGACTATGTAAGAAAGATAAACTAAGAACAAGCAGCATAATATAGCTGTCTGCCTGTCCAAAAGAAGATACATTAAAAGCTATTGTTTTGGTACAAAATGATACGCAGTCTGCAAGCAGCGGAAAAGCCTTTCTACCATTGAATAGTATTAGATAAGACGAACCACATTTGAGGTACAAAACAAACACTATTTGAGGTGGAAGACACTGATAGTATGTACCATCTTCAGAACTCTAACTTCTTGTACAATTTTCAGAACTCTAAGTCTAACTAGTCTGAACAAAACTTTTACAAGCATTACCTCAACTTATATTTTACACATACATCACTATTAAATCACATTAACCAATGTCTCCTCCCATCAAGTCAAAGAAAGCTAGATACAGCATAAAGTTAGCTAGTATAAATCATATCTCATCCAAAAACGTGACTACCCATCATAACTAAACAAAATATTCCCATCCTCTCCGATATTTATATCTAAGGAGCAAGGAAATGAAGAGAAACAGACAGCATTGATTATGCAATATAAGTACATTAGAAATGCTAAATCATAACACTGTGTTGAACATATAAAGTTAAAAAAAATTGCTGCTAAGTTACCATCTCGCAGTCAAGGGCCAAAACTTCATGTAGAGGTGTTCCTGAAGGAGCAGGAAGCGTTGAAAGAAATTCTACATGGGTAATGAAACAACAAGGTAGACTGTCAATTATATTAACCAAGTAATTCAATAAATTTCAAGTTCTTGGAATGCATGTCACCTGGTTGCTCATAACAGTATCCATTTTCCTCTAGTTCCTTATCCGTAAGTGTGTAATAAGCAATGGGAAATGGTATATCCTTCTTGAGGTCAACAAAAGACAGAGTCTCCTTATTGGGAGCCTCAGCACCTGCATGAATAAGTGGATGACTAAAATGTGCTTGGCAAATTGGGTATTACAGGAGAAACAACATAAGAGAGTGGTAGAGGGAAAGAAGTTACTTTTCAATTTATTCCTCCAACAATCCAACTTAATCCTATTAATCAAGAAAGCAAGCATCAATCTCACACTGTCAGGGTTGTTATTTTTCTTTCTAATTCTTTGGATCAGTTGGTTGGGGTTGGTTACATGATCCTCTTTATTGATTCAAATCAATTCATTCTTTGTCTTTTAGCTAAATCTCCGACTTATCCACACCCACGCACATACAAGCAGTTCAATCCCAACTAGTTAGTTTTGTTTATGTCGTTCTTTTGTTATCATATGTTATATTCTTTAGCTAAATATGCATCAATTCCAAAAAAATTTAAATCTTCTCAAATAACTTCTTTCCATGTAATTTTAGGTCTACATCATCCTCCAGTATCACCTTCTGAAACAAGGATCATTTCTAATCACATCCAATTTTGTGTTGCACATCCATCTTTATCATCGGAACTGTGGATATATATTGACCTTAGAGGCTCACCACCCAATATAACATTACTAGTCTCACCATCCAATATGACATTACTAGTCTCACAACTACTTTGTGATCATTTCTAATCACATCTAGTTTCGTGTGGCATATCCATCTTTAATATTTGCGCACTTGTGGATATATACTTCGCGCTTCCACATTCACCCCCATATAAGATTACTGGTTTCACAACCACTTTATTGAACTTGTCTATCATCTTATTTGATATCTTTTTCTTGTTTTTTATAACGTGGTGTCCGGCCAGCTTTCGCGCACCTCAACTAATTCCACAGGATACCCACCACCTCCAATTAGCAATAGATACCAAGCAACTGTGTTAACCAAGACTAGAATAGATGGGATGAAATACCTAGTGTTTTTTGTCGCTGCTGGGATTTGAACCTGAGACCTCTTCTTCTCAACCCACTTCATTGGCCACTAGAACACACTTGGGTGCTCAGCTTATTAGATATCTTCCTAATGCATAATACGCATGAAGTGCTCTTCCATTCCAACCATTTTACTCTAATGATGTGTGTTACAACTTCATGTATCATGCCATTCTCATATAAGTCAAAGCCTATAATTTCTATTTTTTCACATTTAGATATCAGTTCACAATTTTGTCTAATCATATTTCACCTTCATTCCCCTTATGCTTATAGAGCATATGTTCTCCCTTACTCTACTTATTCTAAAACCCTTACTTTCTTGACTGCTTCATCATAGTCCACTTTTTGGTTTACGCCATCACATTAGTTAATACGATATGTTAATAGCATACAACATGGAATCATATCCCGAATATCGTTGGTTAATTCCCTCCATAACTAGGATAAATAAGTGCTCAAAGCAGATTGCTAGTGTAAATACAATGTTAGAGAGAACTTCTCTATATCTCCTCTCATTCTTATCACATTTATGGCTGCTCCTTCATACCTATCATCTGTGGCAATGCCACCACCCACCCTCCCATTAAAAAACACTCTTTTCAAACAAAACTTATTTTGAAAGTCTCTATGATTAACAATTCTTAACATCTACATTATAACTCGATAACATACAATAGTTCTAAATGTTATCTCTAGTTGCTGGTCAGATTTTCAAAGATAGAATCTTCAGTATGTAAAATCCAGTACATCATTATTAAGTTTGTAGTGCAAAATGGGTCCCATTCTGTTTTTCATGGAAGGGACAACGATGCAACATTTTACTTATATTTACTACACATGCCATTAAAGTAATTCCATCTTTCATGCTTTGACCTTAAACATGTTGAAGATGGGAAACAAAAGGACAAACATAGGGTTAGCATAACTGGCGAAGTCCTAAAGGCTTTGCTGCGGCTCCAAACAGGATGGCTGCTCAAACTAGTCACCGGGAGCATTTTTGGTATTATTATGGTTGCTAATAAATAACCAGTGCAGTAACAAATAAATGGTGTATTAGAAGATAAAACTTTTCACCCCCACTCGGCAACCTACTAAGTCACAAGACACAAGAGGTTGTAGATAAATATCAGGCTATAACCAGTGCACAAAGAGCTCAATCGAGATCTCTTCGAAAGAATCTTTTTCTTTTTTTATAACGTGCACTGTGGTGTCAGGGCAGCTTGCGCGCACCTCGACTAGTTCCACGGATACCTGCTACCTCCAAGTACGAGGTAACTCTATCCACCAAGGCTTAAACAAATAGGAAAAAACCACCTACTACTTTTTGTCTCCAATGGCATGTGACTGCTAAGCCATATTTTTGGGTGCAATCTCATTGAAAAATCTCTCACCAGTAAAAATTGGTCTTTGGGGCTGTAAGCAGCGCTCGATATCTCATACTGAAGAAGTTGAAGAAAGACAGGAGCAATTAAGCAAATCCAAACTAAATGAAATCATGCAACTTGTCTTAATCTAACAGGTCTTGATAGAACTTCCACAAGGTCCCTGACGAATGGAGGTGGGCTTTGGGGAATAATAGTATCTTCTATGTCAAGATTTTTTATAAAAAGTTCTGATTAGGGACTTGTTAGGCTAGCCACATAGTTTGGTGTAGAGGTACCAAGGGAAGTTTGTTTCTTCACGTTGCTTACAGTAAGAGGAGTAAGATGAAGGTTACTTGTCTTGACAGGAGCTTTTGTAGATCACTTTTTTCTACATTGTCGAGGACTTCAAGGTTATGGTGGGAAATCTTGAAATGGTTTGAAATCTATTGGGTAATGTCAGGCATAATGGAAGGGTTAATGTTCAGTTGGAGACGCGGTAAAAGAAGGAGAAGACGGGCCCCAAGGGTGTGGCCTAATGGTAAGAGAAGTGGGTTGGGAACCTGAAGTCTCAGGTTTAATTTCCAGCACATACAAAAAAATTAGGTAATTCTTCCCATCTGTCCTATCCTTAGTAGGCAGAGTTACCTGGTATCTATTGCTGGTGGGAGGTGGAGGTATCCGTGGATATAGTTGAGATGCACAAAAGCTAGCTTGGACACCACAGTTATTTAAAAAAAAAAAAAGTAGAAGACATTGGGCTTCGACTGTCACCCCACTTGCACTGAACCGGGTTATTTGGAGAGAGAAATAGGAAAGCTTTTGAGGATTTAAAAATGAATATTGTATGGTTAATGAGTAGGCTCTTATACCTCAGTTCTTTTTGTGCACTCATGTGGTTCCTTATTGTATAGAAGATTGGATGTCTTCCTTAGAAAACATTCTTCTTTTGTAAATTTGACATGCCCCTTGTATACGGGCTCTGCCCATGTGCTTTTGATGAAATATATTTACCTGATCACAAGAGGGCAGTTTTCATCCAGTTCTCTAATTTAACAGAGAGCAGAAAATCTAACCATTTTAGCAAAAACCATCCATGACACTTTTCCAAAACTTCTACATTCAAAAAGTGCATCATAAACAGATCTTAGACAGGGGCAGACAAATTTATAAAGCACAAAATAGACCATAGCAAGCCTGCTGATATACAGTTGGAGGAAATGGTGCCTCCATATCAGGCATGTCATTCTAGACCTCCTCCCACAAGCATATGAACCTCTAATTAACCGGAAATGGGATCAAAGTAACAGACTCGCAACAAAAACTTCTGGAAAGTTTTTCCTGGATCAGACTCGGACCTTGTTCAGATAACTGGATGATTTTCGGTGAAATGTGCTCCGCTGCTTTCCTTTTCCTCTTTGATTTGCACGTGAGAAGTGCATCTATTGTCTGATTTCCATCTGATACACAACTACCATGAAACAAAAACTAATAATAGTAAGAAAGCATAATTTCACTTACACGAGTGACAAAGAAAAACTAAAACAAGTAACACATGGGTAATATATTGAATATTCAAACATTAAGCTACTGCCAACCTGAGAGCTAAAACTGGCCTTGGAACACCACAGCATTCTTTGAAACCTTTGAGCACTTTAGAGTATGATAGATATAGAGATGCATCAAGGCCAGGGACATACAGCATTACCACTTTAGGGATCAAAGGCTTATTCTGCATGCAAAAAGAGAGAGGTACAGAAGAAACTGTGTTCAGCCTCCAAGATATTATTCACAGGTATGCTGATGGGGACCATCCAAAAGGCAAACAAACACATCCAAATTAACTAAATCTATCTCCTTGCACGTCAAATTAAATGTGCAGTATATCAATAATTCAGCATATAACACCTAGAATTGCATATGATTTGACAGCCAGTAGCAAGAACCATAACCATTTCCTTAGTATTATCAAAATTTCATTGATAATGAGTGTGTTTGGTATGAAGGAAAACATTTTTCAGAAAATGTCTTCCCATTTTCTCATGTTTGGGTGGTTTAATTGTTTTGGAAAATATTTTCTTCAAATTTAAGGAAAATGACTTACCTTCAAAATATACGAAAAACATTTTCCAAAGCTCTCTTTCAACCTCATACCCCAACTTTTCATCTTTAATAAGAAAAAATATATATTTCTAATTTTTTATTAAGAGACTAATTTTTTTTTACTCCATCCCATACTCGACCCCCCAGCCCACTCCACCCCCCATAAAAATATTTTTTTTAATTTTTTTATTAAAACAAATTATCTTTTTCTTACTATACCCCCTAGCACACCCCCACTCCC
>JBDJHY010000087.1:13698736-13708918 GCA_039654485.1 Withania somnifera
TCACAAAATCACGTGATCTTTTTCACCATGTGGAGGAAAATGACATAAGGAAAAAAAAAGGGTTTAAAGTTCCAAGAATATATCAGCTTGTACAAATTATTTGGCATCTTGTGGGTAATAAAATCCTACTCTTTCCATCATACATGCATCATTTAGAATCAACACTGAAGTTAAAAAGATTATTAATAATTTTAAAATTTTAATATTTATTTGTGAAAATTTATTTAGTTTTTAATAAAAAAATATTTAATTAATCATCTTTCATTACATGTAATTAGGTCATTATTTTGAATTTTAGTTTTCCTTTTTCCTGTTTGGAAACCAACAATAATTGAACGTTCATTGCTTATTTTTTTCAGATCATTTACTTGCCATTTTTTTCAAATATTTTTTTTTAAAAAACTTAAATAAAAAATAATTTAATTAAATTATCTCTCTAATTTAATTATAATATTTTTTATTTATAACTAAAAATAAATATGAGAATAAAGAACTAATTATGTCTTAATGATATAAAGTAATAAGCATTATGCATTATTTAATTTTAATAAAGATTGATTAGTAAAGTAGTTCGAAGGAAGTACTTTATATATTATCCTTACAAATTATTTATTTATTTTGACATAATTTAATGTTTATTTTTTATTTATTCTCAATTACGTATTTTTATAATTATAAAAATATTATTATATATTTACAATATTATGTTTTGAGATTAAATTTTACTTTAAAAAATATTCCTCCCTACATAAACACCATCATAAATAATAATGGACAAAATTATATTTGGAAATAGGTCTCTAGTTTAATTTTCTTTTTCATTTTTTTTCCTTTGTTATTAATGTAAAGTATATAATTTTAGAACCTATTTACATACATCTGTCAGAAGTGGATAAATTCGTTTATAAAACCGTGCAGTGATGACTAAAAATTCTCTTTATTTATTTATTTATTTACAATTTCATTTTATTTAATTTTAAACATTTTTTTTAATTTTTATTTTTAACAAAAAAAAATTTCACTTGTGAAACTCTAAAAGTTGCTGTTGGTTGCTGATCTATTTCATGGCTTTTATTTGAGCTGCGGACCCCACTCTGAAAACGGAGATACCCACATTAATAACGGGTCTGATTCCAAAATTGAATAGGTCCTACTGACTTGGCTGATTCAACAAGGGAAAAAGGCATCCCATTCCTATGTTGACACTTAGCATGCAAATAATGTTAAAACTTATGACCATTAGTTTTCTTTTTTTCAAAAAATTAGGAAATATATTAGATAAAATTGAACGAATATGGTGTTGTAAAGCATTGAATTTGCGACATGGCTTACTCCAATAAAGAGTCGTGTTGTTTTTGGCATGTGACTTAAAGTGGCGTCAATACTATTTGATAATTAGTGATCTTAGTTGTCAAGTGTAAAGACCAAACTTGATCTATAAGCAGCTAGACATAAATAACAATTTGATGGACTTTTTCATTTCAAGAAAAAGATAGAATTCTTGAATGACTTTCACAATTAATTATGTCTAGGCTATTACAAATAGACTTGATTTTTTATCACAATTACACCTTCAATTAGGAATTAAACTTTGGCTACATTTTTCTAATTGAATTGAATATAAATACTTAAATTAAAATCATCATGCTTTTGCATCACCATTTTGGGTGTTGGGTTTTTCCTTCTCATGGGGCTTCTCTAATTCCATATTTGCTCTTCCATCTTCTTCACCTTTCTTGTTTTGGCCTTTGTTTCCTCTATAAATAGCGTATAATATTAGTTGTGTTGTTCCAAGCAAACTTCCTACTCCATTTGGTACCTGCATAACAAGATTTACCTCATAATATACTTATAATGCTTCACTATGAAGCATCGGAGACAACATAGTAACGTTAAGTTTATCTGAATCTAATATTTTAGACATAAGCAGTGCGGCAACATACACTAATATTGCAATAAACAGTAGGTGTTGGAGTGGGTAAAAGTCCCGCATTGGTTGGAGAATGGACGGACGGTTTGTTTATATGGACTTGAGCAGTTAGCTTTTGGGTTGAGTTAGGTCCAGGTGACATATCTTTACATGGTATCAAAGTCAGGTCCATTCCTGTTTGGACTCCCGGTTCCACGAAGGGGGGTGTTGGAGTGGGTAAAAGTCTCACATTGGTTAGAGAATCGACTCGAGGTTCGTTTAAATGGATTTGAGCAATCCTTCCCTCATGAGCTAACTTTTGGGATTGAGTAAGCCCTGATATGTATATATGGTATACGAGTAAAGAATTTCAATATACCCCTCATGAATGATGAATATAAAATTAAATATTTTTCTAAAGAAAATGTGAGACTATAGTTCTTACTGCAATGAAAGGGTCCTTTCCCAGCAATCCATAGACAAACCATGAGGTACCACATAGAAAGACAAATAAGGACAAGAAGAAAGGCATGTACTCCACACTTTTAGTCTTGATCACTAGCCTCTGCCAGAAAAAAGAAAATACATCAATAACAACAAATTACATGAAAAAAGTTATTTAATCAATCATAAGTAGTAAGACTCTTCGGTCTCGTAATCAATCTACTGATGAACCTTATCGTCAAAGAAGGGGGAGCCTAATGAAGTTTCAGAAAAAAAAATTAAGAATCATTATAGGCTGTGTTTTAAGTGAAGAAGAGAGACAGAAAAGCTTCACCTATAACCTTAAGGAATACAGAAAGTTACCCGAAATTTCTATTAAGGACTATGCCTCCTATTCATTCCTAAATCCCTTTCACCCAACAGTAGCTAAACTATTGTCAATAAAAGTATGATTTAGAACTAGCTATGAGTAGTCTATTCAATTAGTAGCAGAGCTAGTAAACACAAGTGTTGTTTTTGTTAAATAATAAAACAAGAAATTAAAATTAAAAGGGAAAGTAAATGTTTGCCAAAATGAGAGAACTAGAAAGTTGATATATATTAAAAAGTCCCCTTCATTTTCCTTTTTTTACACTTATATATATAGGCAAATGTAGATGTCATGAGTCATTATTTTTTGGCCATTATGAACCACTTGACAACATGTAAATCAAACGCCTATAAGTTTACGTCATGATTCATAGTGTCACGACAATATCCATAACTGCAACACTTCATACTGCCACATGACAATATCTATGACTACAACAGTTTTCCATTTATTATTATTTAAGCATTTGATATCCATAATAAACCAATTAGAGGGATAATGACTAAGAGGACAAAGATCAAGATACATACCATAATTGACAAAGGAGAACCATACATAATGATGGAGAAAATAGCAGCAGCAAAGCCACTAAAGACCTTCCTTTTATTTCCATGAAGGGCTAACATGGAGACCAATGCCACAGTTGAGAATATGGAAAGGACCACAAATAGAATTCCAGATATTTTTGCTTTTTCCTTCTTGGGTGCAAATATGAGGAAAACCAACACGTAGAATGCTTCAAGCCCTGCACCTGTACCATTGATAATTGATACCAACATGTTGTTTGGTGACACAAATGGCAGACCATACCTATTATTATAATCCATCAAAACTTTAATTAATGACAAAATTTTTCACACCACAATGTTCACATTAACCAATTTTTTTTTTGAGTGAAATATATAACTTGTCTATACTTAAAGTTGATATGCATTTTCTTTATCTTTTTAACTTAGGGGCAAGACTAGTGATCAAGCTAGGACTATGAGTTTACCCAAACCTAATAGTCTTGGTCCAAATACATCTTAAAGAAATTCCATTAGTATATATAAGTTATTTATGAAGGTCTTTATCGATACATAAGTTTTAAATTCTAGCTCTTTATCGATTGGTAATCAAATTTGCGTTAATTATGAAGATCACTAAAAAGTAATGAAATTTTTGAACCTTAGTCATTGATAAATTCATGTATATATTATACACTAGTCATTGAAGAAACGTACCAAGTAGAGAGCAAGCAGTTGAGCAGTGTCATTACATATGGTATGCCTGAGAATTGCTCTGTTGACCTATTCGTAATAACCCTTTTGAATGTAATCCTATACATTCAACAAGAGAAAAACGTTAATAAAACTTACCATCTTGCATGCACGTCGACTATTTATTAGTATCAACACAAATATCAGGTAACTCAAGAAATGTTGAAGAAGGCTTACATGGGGGCCAAGAAGAGAAACAAGCCAGTAATGTTGCCTGTTCCAAGAAACAATTAAGAAGAAGTCATGAAAAAAGAAGCCATACTTAATGAAAATCCAAGCCAAGGGGGAAAATGGAAATGGAAACTCCTACCAAAAATCCCAAACAAAGTATGGAGAATTTTGATGATTCCCATGGCAAAGGTTTTTAGTTGGAAAAGAAAAGGAAAAAATGAGGAGATATTTGTGTTGACAAGGAAAACGGTGGTGTATGTAAGTGTAGAAAATTATGGGGAAGAGATATATTTTGTTTATGTGTATAAATAGAGCCAAAAACAAACAGATTGGCAAAAAGAAATGATCTTTTTGCCTTTTTGTTTTTCCACCATGCTGGTATACGTGTTGTATGATTGAAAATACTCATACAACGGAAGTTTTTTTACGATCGTACTGTTTATATAAATAATATACAATAAATGTTAATACGTAGTATATATAAAGTATGCTGAAAATTAACTTAAAAATTATCTTTTGAAGTTTGAACAAATATTTTGAGGCAAGTCTGACTACAGTTCTATGACCAAATTCACGGCCGAAGTTTCTCAATACTTGGGTGGATAAATATTGTGTAGAATACTAAGTTATGATTCTAGGTTTGGAGAATTCCTATTTATAGAGAATATTTTCTCAATCCAAATTGAAAAATAAAACCAATGCTTGTTATTTAGAAGAAGAAAAAAATGCATCTTTTCTCTCTTCTCATGCAAAACAGGATTTTGAGTTCTAATCAATATGTGCACTGCAGGGACCACGAAATTAATTACGGAGGCTTTCTAGTATGAAAATAATTTAAAATATTTATTTGAATTATTCTTACCGTAGTAAATTACAAATCATTCCACTAAAAATTCGTAATTGCACTCCTCTATTTATATTTTGAAATTCCCCATTAACACTTATGTAATTCCTCATGTTAATATTATAAATACTAATTAATAAATTAAATTACTGACAAATTTAAGTTAATAATTAATTTTTTTTAGAGCACCATTTAATTATTTCATATGTCGGATTCATAAATCCACCGGCCGGGTTTACACATGAAAAATTATAAGCTTCTCATAAAGACGTATCATCTATCTCTATATGGAGACATGAATTCCATCAACCAACTTATTATTTCACCAATATATATTTATTATCATCCAACTTACTACGTATATCGTCCCATCTCAGAATCTCACATTTTAATAAATCAACGATAATCAATATATACATTTCATAACAGTTATATCAAGATTGAGAATATAAGTATAGTTAATAATTTAGAGAATATGTCTTTATCAGTCAGTCCAAAATATTTATCTCTACTCGGTCAAGTTCAATACATATAAAATGCACTAGCACGAGAAGATAGAATTATACCATTCTCGTAATAAAGATAAATTATATTTAATCCCGTGCTACAATCATTCTGATAGTTTGTCTAAATTCTCATCTACGGTTGTGAACTATAACTTTGACTTATAAGAACCGATGATTTAATCTTTTGTGTATAAGCTCAAACTTTATAAACAAAAGTATCTACTATATAAGTTGAAGACACATATATGACAAAATAATCTATTTAATATAATATTTTATTAAATTAAATATATAAAATTATTTAATAAATAATAATATATCAAAATAAATGGTTAATAATATATGTAGTAATACTAGCTAGTATGTGATGAGGTCCTTATCCCTTCTCTTATTTGGTGTTGCCTCTTCTTCACTCCATATTCCTTACTCCCGTTTTGTTTTTTTCTTTATATATTTTACACACACAAATGGGATATACACAAGAATGATTGAAGATAAATGTGGATTCATCGTTTGCGTTACTCAAGTCAACATTCTCGCTTTCGCTTCGTTCATCCTCTTCCTCATTACTTAAAAAAAGTAAATCATCAGTTCAGTTAAAAGATACTATCATTACCGCCTGGACAATCATGAAATGCTGGAATAATGTCACGCCTAATAATTCAATTCATTTTGTTATGAAACACTTTATCCCTTTCAGCACACAACAGTCCCTTTAATACATGAAATTTCTTGAATGTACGTGATTTGAATTTAATCAAACCTCAATGCATTTTAAAACTAAGGTACCAAATATATTACTTCTCGATGTTACTTAAATTTAATCGAATTTTAATGCATTTTTAAACTTCAATCTCATTCTATTAAAGACGATATGTGTCGTATAAATAACGTTAACCTAAACATAGTATAACAAGAAAATACCTAAACAAGTAATATGTACATTTTAAGGTACGTAGGCAAATGAACTATCCAAAAATAATTAGTTAAGATGTCATATCAAAATGATTTTACTTTTGAATTTATGGGTATGAATCAATTGCTTTTAAAACTGTTCTTTAACAAGAATTTCCCCATTTTTGTTACTACTAATATTACCTCTTTTCGAATAATTAAAATTTTCATAACTTTTTTTACAGTTTATTCACTTCAAGGCTGATTCTGAACATGACGTTTAAGAAATATATAATAGTAATATTCAGCCTAACTTAAAATGGAGACCCTAGTGGTAACAATACATTCATGAAAACTGAATTCAAAAGATAAAAATGAAATATTCTTATTATTTTGTAGCAAACAATTTAATCTTATTAGTTACTAAGTTAAAATAATACTTTCAAGCTATTGATTTACTGCAAACATTGGTCATGTGTTGTTCATTTTGTGATTTAGTTAATGAGTGATTCTATTACAGTGACACTAGTCTTTTTCTAATAAGTCTAAAATGCTTAAATCAAAAGAAAATAATTGATTTCTCACTTTATGATATGAAGTAGTTTAAAGGATCATATGCAAATATATAAAAGTACACTAACTTTGACTCACTAACAAATTCATGTTGGATTTTTATCCTCATTTTCTTATTATAATTGGGGTTTTTTTGTTTTTTTTTTAGGAATAGAAAAATAATTTTTTTTATATTTGGATAATTCTTGTAGGAAAATATTTTAAATTTCATAAATGGAGGTTCATTTCTTCTAATTTGGTAGCGTCCACAATGTAGTTTCAAAAACTTTGAGAGTTTTATTTAAGGGGAGAATTTGTGAGACACACCCTTCAAATAAAAGGTAACAATCTCGGAATCACCAAGATCCAAATAGCTCTACTTAACAATAAGAGGGTTATGAAAATTTTCAAATGGCTACACCACAAGTGCAAAATATGGAGAAGCAATAGCTACACCAATAAAACTATATAGAGAGAAGTAATTCAAAATAGAGTTGTTGTCCGGGACTCAAAACTGGATGTTGCAGACTGTCAAATCTGATCTCCACCTTACAAATCAAAGTCCTAGATGTTAGAAATACTCAATCAAAATTTTTGTCAGATCCAACGGTTAAATAAATGGGAACACAATTAAAGCTGGCATGTCGGAGAAAAAAACTACAGCCAAAAAAAGTCTTTTCTTCTCTCTTCTCTTTTGGTGAAAGCTCTCTTAAAAACCTTTTTTTATGATATTTTCTTTCAAAGACAAATACCAACGAGCCCTGAATAATTCTCCCAAGCATCCCTATTTATAGATAGCGGGTGATTTTTTATTAAAAGTCAAATCAATTTCAAAAAGGAATAAGAAACTGAATCCTATTCAAAATAAAATTGAAAACCCAAAGAAAATAGGAATAAGTCATGGGCCTTTAGATGGAACACATGTCATAGCCCAACAAACTCTCCCTCAAGCTAAGGGGCCGAATGTAACTTCAAGTGGAGGAATTATAGATAGGCTTCTAGCTTGCCATAGTTCTATAATACTCATGCTTCTATGCAACCACAACCTTTGTTAGCATATCTGAAAGGTTTTTACCAGTGTGTATCTTCTCAAATATAATTTTTTATTATCATTAAATAGGTTGCATCAGCTAGAACTGAAACATCCAAGATACATTTTTTGAACCGTGTTCTGATACCATTTGTTAGGACCCAAATAATCTGGTGCCATGCTGAAGCTAACAAAGTAAACCTTGAAAGACGCCAAATAAAAAGACAAATGAGAAATATATCAAACAGAGACACAATAATTTAACATGGTTAGGTTAATCGACCTTCATCCACAAAAGGAGATGAACAATCCACTATATAAAAGAGAGTACAAATTATTTTTTATTATGATTTTTTAAGTATAAAGTTTATCAGTTGATCATATTTACAAGTATATAAGCATAAGAGTTTGATTTTTTTCAATTTTCAGGCTGTTTATGAAAACCTTTAGTATGACTTGATCCTTTGATCACAATTTTAGATAAATTATTGTGTTTTACCTTATGATTTCTCATACAGAGATAGTATGATTTTTCAGTATGATTTCAGTTATCATAATTTAATATGGAATTATAGATACGATAGGTTTTAGGACTTCAGGCTCAACTTTACTAACTTTAGCATCCATATATCTACTCAAACTTCATGGAATTTTGGCATTTGATATGTTACATATGTTATAAATTTTTGGGCATTTAGATATTCCTATAGATATGATTGATCTAGATGGATATGTATAAATATTTTGTGAGGATTATTCTGTACTGAGAGAACAAGGGTTAAACTAACCCAAGTTCTATAACTATGTGCCACCGTAGGTTTTTCTTGCAAGAAATCACTGAGGCATGATTACAGGATCCTTAAGTAGATTGATCATAAACCCAGGCAAGTTATAGGGCACCCTCCAATCGAGATCGTAGATTAAACATCATAAGCTCAAATGGTATGTCGTTTAGAAGAAACTCCCACCTATGTTCATCTTTCATTTTTACAGTATCAGTAAACATGTTGCATGACTCACCAGTTTACAACAAATATGACTATTTTCGTTATTGTTATGATATTCAGTCGTCAAGAATGTTTTTAGCTATATGTGAGTCATTGCAGCTTAGTTTTCAGTTATAGTTTTCAGTTGCAATGTACAACTTCAGTTTTCAGTATAGTTTATGACTACAAATTTTTAGTGCATAACATATTTGAGTCATTTTATTCTTGATTATGACTTATCTCAGTTTATGAATTTATCTCAATCCATGAGTTTACTCCAGTTACTTCAGCCCAGCTATCTTCAGTTCAGCATAATTTCAACATGACTTTACACGTTTTACTTAAAAACTCTAAGTTCTCAAGTATTCATTTTTTTGCATGTAACAAGTCTTTAATAGTCCTGGATTTTACTTGTTTAAGGCATTCAAAACTTCTCAGTCCTACAGTTCAGACATATTCAAGTTCTTAATTCAGTGAAAGATTTATGATGTCAGTCTCAGTTTATGCATATTTAAATGCTCTCATATCCAGATTTCAGACGTGTATTATATTACCTATATTCGGCTATGTTTTAGAAGTTTGTGCATAAACTCATAGACTAGTACATTCAAAGTACTGATGCATATTTTGTGCCTACATTCACACTGTAGATTTAGGTATTTCTCTCAGCTTCATATACTGTAAGTTATAGCAGATTCTAGTCAGTAGAGGGTGAGTCCTTATTCTTTGAGGGCACTGTATACAGAGTTCTCATGTTATGTTATGTTATGTTATGTCTTTTTTAGTTATTTAGAGTTTGTTTGGGTTTTATCCCAACTACTCATCAGTAATAGTAGGGGTTTTATAGACAGTTAGTCAAACAGTTGTATTCAACTTTTAAATAATGTACTCATCAGACATAGTATTTTATTATTAGTTATTTATGTTGTAAAAGTTGGCCGATGTATCATCTTCAGCATTACCTTTCTGTCTATATTTTATGTGTTATACCAGACTAAGGGTTATGTTGGACCTACTCGTGGTTTCAGAAACCACATTACGCCCAGGGTGTAGTCTACTGGCATGACAGTTCGTATTATTTCATAATATACTATTGTGTCTTATTATATACTACTGTATTATTATTTCACATCATTACATAATCACATACACATTCAGAGGAGATACTAGTGATGTACTCATACAGAGGAGATGGGAGTGATACTTTGATAATCTCT
>JBDJHY010000087.1:13709018-13720649 GCA_039654485.1 Withania somnifera
AAAATCACATGTCGTGTTCATGTTAAGGTTCCAGAAAAAATTTCGAGTTCGTGTCGTGTTCGAGTTCTTAAATTTTTTTAGTGTTCGTATCAAACACGACCCCCAACCCATGACACGACACGACACGAATTTACACCCCTATCTATAATAGTTAAGAAATATATCTTTCCATCATAAGTCTCAGTTCTATAAGGCCCAAACATCTATGTGCAGTAATTGAAAAGTACCACTTGCTCTAGTAACACTGTTTGAAAAGAAAATCTAGTCTTTCTAGATCTCACAATTATTCAAGGTAAACTCCTTATTGCTATTTTGAATGAAAGGTATCTCTCTTAGAACATTCATAGGCACATCACATAATCTTTGATCTGAGTTGATGCATCAATATGATGTGTTACTGACATGCATGCATCGAATCCTGATGCTTTTTTTCCTGCTTGCAAACTCAAAATGTAAAGACTTTTTTCTTCCCTACCAATTCCCTCATCTTCCCAAATGAGAGATCCTGAAACACACAATATTTTGGAAAGAAAGTGACATAGCAAATCAAACCTTTAGTCACTTGAGACACTGACAGAAGGTTAAACTTGATTGTTGAAACACAAAACATTTTTAAGTAGATCACCTGGCAGTTACCAACATGAGAAACCTTTGTGGAGTCATCAGTTAGGTAGTTGCACTTGTCCTGCATTTTCTTCTAAACCCTTATCTTGTAAGATCATCTAACTAGTAGCACATGTATCCACTGCAAAAACTCTTTTTTATTTAAAGAAAACCTACCTGCCATATGAGCACTTCATCTTGCTTCTCCAATTGAAGACTTGTCTATTTATTTAGCAACTTGTGGTATTGATCTAGAGTAAATGTAGGCTGATGTGAATGCATTCCTTGTGAATGATACATGTTTTGATATTGATAATACTCATTTTCCTTGACTCCACTCTGTTGTTTACTTGTTACTCCCCAGAGAAATCCTTTATAATGTACTGGACCCGATGAGAATATAGCAATCGATATTCTTTACATGCCTAGTCTTATGGAAATTGTCGTCATAGATTCTGCTACAGTTTCAGTTTCTAAAATTGGCATGTTGAGCTAAGAAGAAAACTGTTGAATCTATTCTATAAATGCTTTAATACCATGAAAATTTACGAAGAGAAGAGAGAAGAACGAATCAGAGCTCAATTGCAAGAAAATATCTTGCTTAATTAACTTCAATCCGTACAGAGAAGCTTATATAGGCATAATGCCAACTAGGATAACCGACTAACAACTAAAATTAATTACAGTTAAGACTTCCATAACTAATCAACTAACTCTACTTCATTAATTAGCTACAATCTTCTCAAATTCACAATCAAAGCTACATCAAGACATTTATTTAGCTCCTTTATCAAAAATAGATAACAAAGTATTTTTTTTCAAAAAAACGAATTAGTTCATATGTCATAAACGCCATCACATATGATGATACATATAGTCTCTAGTTTAAGTTGTTTTTCTTTATTTTTCCTTTGTAATTAACGTAAGTCGAACCTATTTTCATGCATACGCCAGTAGTAGATGTACAAAGACAATTCGTTTATGAAACGGTGCGGTGATGACTACAGTTTCTTTTTTATTTATATTTTAACATTTTTTATTTATATTTTTAACATTTTTCTTTTTATATGTGAGTTGGTGTCGGTTGCCATTTGAAACGACCTGCCGCTTTTAAGCTTCTCCATGAGTGCTCCGATTAACGTCGAGAATTAAAAGACTGTGATGCATACAACTAATGTTAAAAGTTATGATCATTAGTCTTCCAATTTCATTAAAAAAAAAAATACGGGTTTTTATGTTTTTCTTTTACATAGTTTAATTTGAAAGAATAAAAGTTTAATTGGAAAATTATTGAAAAAGATACTCATTTCTTAAAACAACTTTCATGATAACAAGGGAAATAGTAATATGTCTAGGCTATTACAAAAAATACACTTGATTTGTTGAGGATTACTCCTTCCAATTAGGGGAGAAAAAAAAATAGCATAAAGTTTGGCTAATTATTTTTTAATTGAATACTCCAATTGAAATCATCATGCTTTTGCATCACCATTTTGGGTGTTAGGTACTTCCTTCTCATGGGGCTTCTCTAATTCCATCTCTGCTCTTCCATCTTCTTCACCTTTCTTGTGTTGGCCATGGTTTCCTCTATAAATAGCATATAATATTAGTTGAGCTGTTCCTAGTAAACTTCCTACTCCATTTGGTACCTGCCAAAAAATCAACCATAGTAATTTTTGAGCCAATGGCTTTTAATACAATATATTTTTTGAAAGAAATGTAGGATCATAGTACTTACTGCTATGAAAGGGTCCTTTCCAAGCAATCCATAAACGAACCATGAGGTACCACATAGAAAGACAAACAAGGACAAGAAGAAAGGCATGTACTCCACGCTTTTAGTCTTGATCACTAGCCTCTGCCAGCAAAAGGGAATAGATCAATAACAACAAATTACATGAAAAATGCTTAACAACTTATATAACCAATCAAAAATTTAAGCATTGTCATCAAAAGTATGATTTAGGACTATGAGTAGTCTATTCAATTAAAAAGCAGAGGTATTGAAGATAAGTATTGTTTTCCATTTATTTTTATTTCTATATTAATTATTTAGGCATTTGATACCCTAAACCTACTAGGCTTACTAATTCAATTCGCATTGGTTGGATATGAATTAGCAATCAGAGACAACTTACCAATCTAATTGAGCTTTTTTTTTTTTTTTCCCAAATGGATCCCATTAAAAGAATAAAGTAGTCTATAGATCAAGTGGTTTTCGCTTTGTAAGATTTAGAACTTCCTAAGAAAATAAGACAAAAAAAATGGCCAGTAAATACTATCTCTGCTGAAATTTAAAAAGTCCAACTACATCTCTTACATTTAGAGTAGAAATTTAATAGTCCAACTACACATCTTACATGTAGTTTAAGGGTAAAGAATCTAAACAATCCGACTACACCACCTCCTAACCTTATTTTCTTTTTCACGGGCATTTGATATTGGAGACTTACTAATTAAGTACAAGGGATAATGCTTCGAACTAAGAGGAGTAAGATAAAAGATACATACCATAATTGACAAAGGAGAACCATACATGATGATGGAGAAAATAGCAGCAGCAAAGCCACTAAAGACCTTCCTTTTATTGCCATGGAGGGCTAACATGGAGACCAATGCCACAGTTGAGAATATGGAAAGGACCACGAATAGAATTCCAGAGATTTTTGCTTTTTCCTTCTTGGGTGCAAATATGAGGAAAACTAACACATAGAATGCCTCAAGTCCTGCACCTGTGCCATTGATAATTGATACCAACATGTTGTTTGGTGACACAAATGGCAGACCATACCTATTATAATAATCCATCAAAATTTTAATGAATCACAAATTTTCCACAACACTAATCAAATTTCTGTGTAAGATATATACCTTCACACTATATGTGAAATCTATTTTGTTTTATCTTTTTAACCATGGTGAAGCTAGAGACCAAGCTACAGATTTGGCTAAACACGATAACCTTGGTCAAAAGGAATTCATTTAGTATATTTAAATTATAATTTAAAATACCTAAAATCTTGGCTCAGTGTCGATTTTTTATCAATATTCTCTTAATTATGAAGGTCACTAAAAGTAATGAACTTTTTGAAGCTTTAGCCGTGGACAACATGAGGTGTATCCGAACTACTTAACAAATTTAATACCCACACATTATCTAGGATTCTGTTATTGACTATTCAACAGGAAATTTTTACTTCGATAAAATAAAAAGGGACTTACAAGTACGAGGATAGAGGAGGAAATTAAAAGATTTGACTACAGAGTCAAACCAAGTCAAATCTTTTACACATAGGATTATTGTCGGAATTTTAGATATAGTGTTAGATTAACTGAAGAAACTTACCAAGTTGAGAGCAAGCAGTTGAGCAGAGTCATTACATATGGTATGCCTGAAAATTGCTCTGTTGACCTATTCGTAATAACCCTCTTGAATGTAATCCTATACATTCAACAAGAAAAAAGATGTTAACAAAACTTCTTTTTCAATGGTGAACATGTATGCACCTTGGCTAATTCGAGAGACTCTAGTACTTACTAGTACTGGCCATCACAAATATTGGATAATTCTGCTAATAAATATTTTTCAGGTAAACGATTGAAAGAGATTTTGAAAAGGCTTACATAGGGGCCAAGAAGAGAAACAAGCCAGTAATGTTGCCTGTTCCAAGATACATCAATAAGAAGTCATGCCATAGTGAAAATCCAAGAGAACTAAAGGGGAAAATGGAAATGAGAGCTCCTACCAAAAATCCCAAACAAAGTGTGGAGAATTTTGATGATTCCCATAGCAGAGGTTTTCAGTTTTCTTCAAGAAGAAAAGGAAATATTATGTTAAGAAGGAAAACGGTGGGAAAATGTATTATGTGAATGTGTATAAATAGAGCCAAAAACAAACAGGTGGGCAGAAAGAAACAATCTTTTGGCTTTCTTGTTTTTCCAGCATGCTAGTATACGTGTTGTATTGGTAGTAGTAATACGTGATGAGGTCCTTATCCTTCTCTTTTTTGGTGCTGTCTCTTCTTCTCTTCATACTTCTTACTTCCTCCCATTTTCACTAAAATGCTTTAATTCTTTCTTTTTCTATATTCTACACACACAATAATGATTGAATACTTGTAGGTTCATGACATGATGGAATAATGTCACACCTAAGAATCAAACTCATGACTTAAAAAAAAAAATCTAAATCCCCTTTGCAATTAGCTTGGAAGCTTTGATTTCTTTGTGCTAATGAAATTTAACAATCAATGTATAAACATAGGAAAAATTTTCACCTATGTTCATTGTAATTTTCAAGATAAAAGGAATCCAATTAATTACTTTTTATTATCTATTCATTCTTTATATTTTCAATATGAGACTTGTCGGCGTGATATAAATTTAGTTGAATCTCAATGTATTTCTATAAGTTAGAAATCTAATCTCCTTCTATTAAGGACTATATGTACCAAATAATTAAATAAGATTAGCTTAACTGATCATATTATTAGCGGGTCTAACTTAAACAAGTATAACAAAAGAAATACTTAAACAAGTAAAAGTACTTGACCCGGTTTAATTGACAGATTTTGACAATATGTACATTTTTAATTACGTAGGCAAATAAACTATCCAAGAATAATTAGTTAAGATGTCATATCACAATGATTTCACTTTTGAATTGTGTTTGCTTGGAATAAGATTTTCCCGTTTCTATTGCCAAATTTTCTCAGGTAACTTTATAATACATCTAGTAATATTCAAGCCTAACTGAAATGGGGACCCTAGTGGTGGTCCTATTCTACTGATAACATAACAATATATCCATAAAAAGTACGTCCTCCTCCTCTTTTTTCTTTTTCTTTAATAATTCATTCCAATTAGCAATCAAAATATCCAATTCCTAGTTAAATTCATGTAAATAAATTCAAACATATCGAATCATATCACCAAATTTCTCTTTTTCCCAAACAACGACAAGTTGCCAGTTGAAAATATTAATATTGTTTTCCAAGAATCTTTAAAAAGGTTAATATGATAGAGAGAATTAACAGTCATTTTGGTGGTAGAGATGTAAAATGTTTTTAGTTATTTTTAACAGTAGTAATCTAAACATGAGCAAAAGTTTTGTCAAACATTACAAGTAGTGGAACCAACACACAATTGGTTAGCTAGCTAATATTTTTCTCTTAAAGTTTTGCATCATTTGTTCACCTCCTTTGAATTTTACGTATAAAATAAATTTATTTTATATTAATAAAGTCATTAAACGTTATGTGTTATATTAATAAAATTATTTTTTATATGATTAAAATAACTGATCTATATTTTATAGAAAGCGAAATAGTGATAAAGGAGCGGAAGCCTACGCCCAATAGAAACTTCCCTCTAAAATTATTATTTCCGATTGAATGTATGTCAATGAGAGTAACCAAATATGACATGTATGAGGTCCCCCTTCCATCTTGTTTAGTGGTAATTTGATCTATGTGAATTCTGTTTGGAATTTGAAGGCAGTTTGAGAAAGTAGTAAATGCATTTTGGAATCTAGCCATTTTAGCCCCATACACGAATTCCAAATACAAAAAGAAATACTTGTAATCTCATTAATAACAACTAAAAATTATGCTTTACAATTTATCTCTTAAAGTGTTAAAAAAAAATGTGTTTTAGCGATTAATTTAGTTAATGAAAGTGAGGATAATCTTTTCTTATAAGTCTGAAATGCTTAAATCAAAGAAAATAATTGAGAAATCACTTTGCATGGGATCACATACAAATATATAAAATTATACTAGACCCCTCAAACTTTAACTCACAATCAAATTCAGTTATAAACTTTTCAGATTGACATACTCAACATCCTCCCTTAAAGGAAATAAAATTCTGAATATTTCCCTATATAAGAATATTTATGCCCTCAAATTAGGCAAAAGCTATTTTGGGAAACTGTGAATTGGAAAAGATTTATATTAATTAACAAATTATCTTCCCTTTCGAACACTATATATTAGGTGGCAATTTTGTAAAAACCTGTCCGACGAATATGTTCAAAGAAAGTCACATGAATAAGCAAATGTAGGGGGCATGAATGTAAATAGACAGCTAGACAGTAGGTTTAGTTAGTTAGAGATAGATGAGGTAATGACAGCAGCACATGTGAGTAATAGAGTTGGTTAGTTGAAGCTAGTAATGGATGTATATATGTATTCGAGAAGATAAATCTAACAACATAATTCGTTTTCTGTAACATTTCAAAATTGTTTAACTAAGATTTGAATTTTACATACGTGGTTAGACCTTAACTTAATGTATATTTATTTAAATCTAGGTGTTAACGTCAATTCTTAAGTCTGTGAAGAGATCCGGATAATAATGAAGATCCTAACAAACCTTTAGCATAAAGTTGAGTTCAAAGCCTTTTTATCAATTAAGTTTTCACATAAATTTCTTTCAGGATCAACTTCAAATGATTATATATCTTAAAATGTGAAGAGATATGTGACCGATAACCTATCAAATTGAAGGTCCCCGAGTCTAGTTCCAACACATCCAACCGTTTGATATTTCAAGTTCTTAATAATATATTATGACCATTTTAGTAAAAACTGACAAATTTTCTTAAATTCATGAACCGTGGAATAAATCTACCATTACGTGGTTTAATTGATGGACCATGGAACCTTCATCAAACGGGCCCAGTAACTTGATCCTTTGTCAATCAACTCGACGGATGATATGACGGTCTAAATTGTCCATCAACCTGGGATAGTGCATTGTTTAAGTCCTATTAAATTTTACGGACCAAGTTGACAGTCCGTCCTTTCGTTGACAGGTTGTCAACTCCTCCCTTAGACTTCAGTTATTAAGTCTGTTTTCTCATGATTAATTTTACTTTTCTCCCACTCTTATACACTAAAATTACTATGTCTTAGACTTATTAAACAAATGTATCGATATCCAACCCTTAGCTCTCCTATTCAATCCCTCGAACTTAGAAAAAAATAAGCGTAAATTCTCCCAGACTTCTCTCAAGGCTAGGGTTCATCTCCAAGACTCAAAAACAGTAGTTCCACCATCAAGTTCTGTCAAAAAACTCAAACTTTAACAAGGATTATCTTTCACCCTTGTGTCCAAAATTTTCTTTGCTTAAACTTCAAACTATAAGTTGGGATCCTTTCATCCCAGTTATCATGTTCATGATGGTGTTAGTTCCTCCAGCGTGCTCTATGATGATAAATGTTGATTTTTTTTGTGTATATATATACACACTTATAATTTTACATGTATTGATGCATATGATTTCAAATTTATGTTTTTTCATGCTATTATGCTATAAATTTGAAGTTTTCATAGTCATGTCCAAGCTTTGTAATAAATAATGGTTCATGGTTAAATTTTGATGAAATTATGACTTTGTTAAGATTTAAGCCTTTTCATAGTGTCAGTCAAATTCTCTAAATTTTTATGGCTTGCAAAGATTTAAGCTTAGTTTAGAATAATTCATTATTTAAAATACACGAATTACAAGTTCATGCAAAGTTTACATGATTTCAAACAAAAATGATTTCTCTTTCACTGTCATTCTAATCCAATGATACTTTGCACAAATATGTTGGACTTAGAATAAAAAATGAAAAGCTTAATGAGATAAATAACACTTTGATTACCACAAAATAATATGAACCTTGACAGCTCAAAGTCAAGATTTTTCATAAAATTTTTCATCCAAAGTAATTCTTGAAAACCTTTAGTAATAACAATAAATTGGACTTCAGTAGAGTTATGCATTTCCACGATTTAGATTTTCGATAAATAAATCCTCCTGCAAAGTTATCAAATAACAAAAGTGAACTTCGAATTGTAAAAATTGTCTCTTAAATCAGAGTGTGTGTAGTGACAAATTCAGGCTTGTCACACTAAAGCACAACATTATATCAATAGTACCCTTCAAATATCTCACTATCCATTTTACTGCATCCCGAATGTTTTTTTTTAGGATTAGAAAGAAATATTCTAATGATACCATTAACATGTAGAATATCTGGTGTCGGTCAAACTATAGCATACATTAAACTACCAACCGCTGCAGAGTAATAGAAAGTCCAAGACATCATTTTTTTTCTCTTCATTAGTGGATTGACTCTGGCTCTTACTCAATTTTGAAGTGTTTAGTAATAGAGTATTAAATATTTTTTCTTTTGTCATATTGAACTTCTTGAGTACTTTCTCAATGTACTGATTTTGGAATAATGATAACTTCTTTCTATCTCTGCCTCCGTGTATTTATATGCCTAAATTTTTTTAACCAGACCAAGTCCTTTATCTCAAATGATCTCAATTTCTTTTTCAGGATTACAATTCTAGATTTATTTATTTCAATAATCAACATATCATCTACATAAGTAATAACATAATGAGATAATCATCGAAGAATTTCTGAAAGAATCGATATGAAGAAATTTCTTATATCCCTGATTTTTAATGACATATTCAAACTTCAAGCACCACAACCTTGGAGCTTGTTTCAAGCCATACAATCTTTAACTTAATTTATAGACATGATTTTCTTTTTCTTTAACAACAAAATCTTCAGCTTGCTCCATGTAATTTTTTTTCTCTAAATCACCATGAAGAAAATTAATCTTGACATCCATCTTCTCAACCCTTAAATCTAAACTTGCAGCTAAGCCCAGAATCATATGAATAGAAGACATTTTCACAACATTAAAGAAAATGTCATCAGGCTCAACTCTCTTTCTCTGGTCAAAACCTTTGACAAATAACCTCAACTTATACCTAGGCACAGAGGTATATTCTCTTTGCTTTATTCTGAAAATTTATTTGCTCGATAAGGTTTTCTTATCTTTCGTTAATTCTACTCGCTCATAAATTTCATTCTTGTGGAGTGATTTATCTCATCTTTCATGGCTTCTATCCGCTAGTATCTGTGAGTATCTTGCATGGCTTCATCATAATCTTCATAGTCTTTCTTGTAAGTTAAGAGTACATATTCATTAGGAGAATAACGTGTTGATATTTTTTTCTCCCTAGTGGATCTTTAATGAAAGATTTTAGGAATATTCAAAGTATCTGCCTGAGCAAGTTGCATATCAATCACAACACATTAATGGGAGAATCTACATGTTCAACACCTTGGTGATCATTTTGATCCTGTCACTACAAATATCATTTAACTTGGACTTCATGTGCAATAGGAGTATTAGTAATAGAAATAGAATTAACATACAATAAACTCTCATTATTCTGAGAATATGTATTCCCAATTTTTTTAATATCATTAATAGTTTGATCTTCAAAGGATATTGCATCACTACTTCTAATAAGCTTTTTATCAACCGGATCATAAAAATAATATTCAAACTTATCTTGACCATAATCAATGCAGATTCATTGCTTAGTTTTTACAATAAATTTTTATCTCTCATCTTTTGGAACATGGACATAAGCTTTACACCTAAAGAATATCAAGTGGTCACAGGAAACATTCTTAAGAAATCAAACTCTATCAGAGATATCGTCATTCAAAGCAACTGTGGGAAATAAATTGATAACATAAACAATAGTGTTACTACTTCCAACTAAATTTTTTAAAAAGTTTAGTCTCTGAAAACACAGACCTAAATAGAGTTTATTTATTCTTTCTATCAAGTCATTCAACTATGGCATTTTGGATGGAGTTATCTGCTAACAAGTTTCTTGCGATTTGCAGTAGTTATCAAAAGGTACCATAATATTCACCATTATTATCGGTACAAATACATTTTAATTTCTTTTCGGTCTGTCTTTGAGATAAGGCTTGATATTCTTTAAACATATCAAGCACTTAATTTTGGATTTTTAAAGGATATACCAAGAACATAATGATCATCAATAAAGGTTAGAAAGTAAAGTGCACTACTTTTTGACGTGATTTGTAAAGGATCACACAAGTCAGAGTGTAATTCAAGATTTCTTGAAGGAGTATGACTATGAAAGAACTCTTTTATGTTTTCGTCTAAGTAATAAACACATATGTCATTCCATGGAGTCACCCCCTAGGAGAGACCGACATCCTTAGCTACTATGTTGCCTCAGTAGCCTTGGATGAACTACTTGACCCATGCATGGCTCTATCACTCTATCTCAGCGGAAGTTTTATCATACAATAGAAAGCATAAAGTAATGATGGACCTCACATCAATCAAGAGACAATCTAATTAAATTTGAAAACTCAATATCTAAGTTTGTCACCATCTATGTCTAAAACCACAACCAAGTTGAATACTAAAAAATAATCTAGGACAATGCCTTAGCTGGCCAAAACTGAATAATAGTAAATGTCATCTCTAATGTCTGAGCTCTAAATCAACATAACGAAAGATACTCCATCTAGCTCTTGAATTAAGTGGAAACTCACCACTTTACTTCAATCTGTCAAGATTGTAAATCCAAGTCAACAACAATCGTCCTGAAGGTTGACTGAACCTACATGTAAGAAATACATGCAGCGTAAGAAAGTATGTGATCAGTACATTTAAATATACTGAGTATAAGAGAGGTTAGTGCTACATGCTATATCATTAATAAAGAAACTATCAATGCAATGCATGAACACATAACTCATACCTCGACTATCACCTGCTGACTCAAATAAGCAATATATATGAAATAAAATAATAATAAAATCAAAGTATTACTTTAGATATTTTGCCCTTAACTCTATATTTCCTGACTCTATTGACCCGACTCACTATACTTTTGGTTAGTCTTCCATGGGTTCTGCTTGCTGGACCTACGAGTGTCAGAGGAGATGTGTACACAGGACTGGTTACTTTATGTATTGTGTTTACTTTCTGCATTTATTTTATTCGGTGTACCCTGGCTGAGATGTTAGGCCTATGGTGAGCGTGTTTCTTTTGGTGTATGTTGCACTTCTTTCTAGGAGACTTGTCACCGTTTATTTGCATTACCTTATTACAATTATTACTGTTAATTATTATTATTGGTTAATTGATACTTCATTCTATGTGGGATTTTGGTGCC
>JBDJHY010000087.1:13772807-13789300 GCA_039654485.1 Withania somnifera
ACTAGGACTCAAAATTCGGAATCCTATTGGAATAGGGGGAAGGGGCCGAAATTATGCCTATTTTTGGGCAAAATATTGGTCTTCTTATCCTCTCCTATTTTGGATTGGGAAGGGGTAAGGGAAGCCGAAATTTTGCCTATTTCTTCTTCCCCTATTTTTGGATTGGGAAATAATCTCCTATTTGAATTGGAAAAAGTATTCTATTTGAATTGGGAAAGATTTTCTATTTGCATAGGGAAAGGTCTTCCTGAAAATCTATAAACATGGTCTTTCTAACATAGAATAGGGACATGGTTCTATACAATATTTGTCTTAGGATCATTGTAGAAGATCGTAGATCTGGGTCCGGCATCGCTTCAAGAACTGTGTTCACGCTTCGAGAGGTTTTCGGCACACTTTATGCTATTTATTATTCAAGTAAGAAAAAGATCATATGAAAGCTTCCGCGCATAAAATATATATTCCAACAAATGATAGGTGTCCACCAAACTACAGACTCTACTCACTCATCGTAAAGTTTTTGTGATCGTACTATTTTAACTTAATCACTCATAAAATTATACTGTATATGTTGTTAATTCTACCCTACATTTTTCACAACCTTGTCACAATTTTGTGATGGTTGGTAATATTCTAGAAGGTTATATGCAGCCATGCCTAATGGATCCCAAAATAAGACAAAGCAAACCCTTTTATATATATATATATATGTGTGTGTGTTTTTGGTTATGTAGTTCTAGATTTTTTTATTTTTTTTTTGTATTCTTGTTCTTTCCTTCATTGACTTATTTTTCCTGATTATACATTATCTTATGCATAAATTTAAGAATATTGCCCAACAACAAAGGTGATGACAAGATGAAGATTCTTTCACTTTTGAAGTTCAAGCTAAACAAAAGATAACTTTTTTATATATTTAAAACAATAATTTCAGAGCCATATAAAATCAGCATTAGTCCAAATGAATGCCCCTTGACATTTGCTTGTTGAATAAGAAAATGAGAGAATTACCACAGTTATGTCAATTTATATTGAGATTAATTAAGGTTACAATATAAACATGAAGCTCAGAAATAGAAAAATTAAAAATAGTTCTTCTTGTTTGTAACTCTATTTTCAAAGTATTTTGGGTGCTTAGTAAAATTACATTCATATGTACACAAAAAATTGTTCTATCTCCTTTAAGCCATAGATATTAAACAGGGAAGAGGGCCAAATTCGTCCCCTACTTAAAAAAATTGGTCAATTTTACTCTTCGTTATATTTTCGAATTAAATATATTCCGATTGTCGTAAATTTTCATTTGTAATTCTCCTTGGATGAAAATCCTAAATTAAGTGAATTATTCATTCTTGTAGATCAAAACTCAAACCGTATTTTAACTAAAATCATCCAAACAAATAATAGAAGGTGAAAGATTTATTATTATTATACGCTTTCTTGACCCGATTATTAATAAGGTTCCAATATTAAACGTGTGGGATTTACATCCTTTCCTTCAACCTGTAATTCTTGTCATGGGATTTACATGTGTGGGCTTGTATTTGAAGACCTGTTGGATCAAGGCGGACTGGTGGAAGTTGAGAAGAAAGAACAAGAAGCAGACTAGTTTGAGGGATGGGTTGAGTTTTGGTCAACAAGTATTTATTTATTTAAATGAATAGTTTAAATTGATTTGGGGGTTTTAATTCGAGGAGGGACATGGGTATATTTGATCCAAAAGTACAACGAGGAGTAAAACTGATCAATTTTTCAATATAGAAGGATAAATTTAGCCTTTTTCCTATTAAATAATTAGGAAAAATACTTCTGCCGCCATAAAAGAATGCATCAGTCAGAAAAATTGAAGCTATAGAATTCATTTGGCTCAGCTGATTTAAAATAACAGATAAGCATTAAGTGATGATAAACATTTTTAAGTTCTGAAATTGGTTTTATAAATAAGCATGTTGTGTATCTGAATAATTGTTTGAGAAAAAAGATGTTGATAAACACTTTCTATTAAAAATGACCTTAAAATTATTTACACTAATAAGATACGTATGATTTTATGCTAAAGTTTTTAAAAGTAATTGCAAAAAGAAAATTCAAAAGCATCAAACTTTTAATGCAAAACAGTCACGTTTATTTTATAACAAAATGCAAATAAATTTTACAAATTAGAGAAGATATAAATGAATGATTAAAAAAATAAAAGTTATCAAAAAAAAATTATTTAGTTTTGCGTTTATAAGAGACCTAGTGTGTTTTAAAGATGTAGATGAGGAAGTGACATGATGGAGTAGGTTAGCATTCTATTTAGTAAGGTTATTTTAGAAATTATGAAATAATATTAGGGTTGTAATAGTAAAAAGTTGGTCAAACTAAAACTGATTTATAAACCGCAAAAATAATAAGTTGGGAGAGCCCAACTTATGCCTTATGGCTTTTTTAACTTATAAGCACTTGACTTATAATTATTTTTATTTTTACCTAGTACAAAGATAAGTCAAAAAAATTTTAAACTAATGTGACCAGCTTATAAGTCTTAGCAAAGACAACCATAGACATTAACTAAACCTAATTGAAGAAAAACACATTAAATATTTTTCTGATTTTTTTTTTTTGACTTTAATTTTGAAAAGTGAAAAGAGGTAGGGTCAGGTTTTTTTGTATACTTTTAAATTTTTTTACCGCCTTATAATATTTTAAAAATACATTTAGATCCTTAACTATTTTATTAAGATAAATTTCAATTCATTTCTCTCTTTTCTACTTACACATTCTCGCTTCTCCTAGGAATTGCTGAAGGAAACTCCATTTGGGATTTTCTTACTCTCAAACCGCTCGTTCATCTTTATTGCTAGGTAAGTAATGTCGATGTTTGGATCATTTAAGGTCTATATCAAAAAAAATTATGTATTCTTTAACTGTTGATTGACTGAAAAATTAAATTTTTGAAGGCCTTTTGTTTGATTTTATTGAAAGTTCATGAAACATATTTATAATTTGATTAATTTGTAGCTATTTTGGTGATTTTTTGTTGTTTTTGCAGTTTTTTGTTTTTTGTTAATGGCAATGCATAAACAATTAAGATTCTTTTTGAATTGTTGTTTATTTTAATGAAGATTGTTGCCTGTTTTAATGATTTTGATTATGCATATGTGTTTGATTGTGCATTGATCAAAACAAAAATGACCAGATCAATGACAAAATAAAAGACGATTGATAATATAGTTATTTTTCATAATATTTTATTTTTAAATTTTTTTTTATCTTTTTCTTTTCAATTTTCTCAAATATTTAAATTAAAATAATTTATCAATAATAGGTTGACGTCAGATTAAAAAAAGAGAGGATTAATCACACTATTCTTTGGAGTTCGAATTACAAAATAATAAAGACGTTTTTCAATTGTCTAAGGAATAAAAAATGAGTATTCTGCACCAAAATTCATCTTCCTTTGATATTTGCTTATTCGAAGTTATAAAAATTAATACAGATATAAATTTTGAAAAGTTAAGGTGGTCAATAAGCGACAACCAATAATATAATTTTAAAAAGGAGCTAAATAAGATTAACCTCTTTATTTTTTTTTATACAATCAAATATCTGTCTTAACAAAAAAAATTCAAGATGAGAATGAAAAAAAAGAGAGGACTACACACCATTCTTCAGAGTTTGAATTACATAATAAAAGAACTTTTTTCAATTATCTAAAAAAATTGAAAATAATTGTTCTGCCCCAAATTTCATCTTCCTTTGATATATGCTTCTTCGAAGCTACTAAAAACTAATATAGTAATTAATTTTAAAAAGTTAAGACCGCTAATATGCGATAATCAATATTATAATTTAAAAAAGAAGTTAATAAAGATAAAAAAAAATTAACCTCTCTAATTTTTTTATACAATCAAACGTCCGCCTTAAGAAAAAATTTCAAGATAATTTTTTAAAAAGAAACACTTAGAATTTTGAATAATTAATATAAATTGACTTTTGAAAATCAAATAAATATATTTTTTAAAAATCAAAGCAACCACAAGGCATGATCAGAGAAAACTAATGATGCATCTGTTGTCAAAAATATTTTTTTATAAAAATCTAAATTTATTTGTCATATGAGATCAATCAAGAATTGAAAAATATCTATTAAAAAGAAAGAGGGGATTTTTCATGCAAACAACATGATTATGTACCCATCATGCATTTTTTACTAACTAATAAGCGACAGTCTAACGATCTCCTTGTATAGGTTAGAGCTACCTCATTATTAGAAAAAAGAGAAGCACCTAAACTTTCAAGGATTAGACCTCCCTATTACAGGCCTAAGAAAAAGCTATCCGCCAATTTTTCAACACAACAACAATATACCCAATATATTTTCACAAAGTGGGACTGGAGGTGAAGTAGAAGATGCCCAATAGATATATGCAATCCATATGACTAACTCAGAGGTGAGGTAGAAGATGTTTACAAAAGACTCTCGACTCAAGACAAATAATAGTCTAGAAAAATATATGGGAATGATGGGAAATAAAACAGAATAAAATTAGAAAGAAAGATAGACTACCACAAAAAATACTACAAACAAGTTACTCGAAGCAACCAACACAATCAAGCATTCTAACTTCTAATATGGAAGACAAAACAAAGCAAACCTACCTACTTTCAAGCACGGACTCCAACCTACTAACCTATTACCCTGATACGCATAATCCACAACTTTTTATCTAGGGACATATCTTTGGTAAGCTGTAAGTGCTCCTTATCATGCCTAATCACTTCTCTCCAATACTTCTTTCGTCTACTCCTCTCTCTTCTGAAACCATCCATATCTTATCTCTCACACCTCTGCACTGGGGCATTTGTGCCCCTCTTGATCACATGCTCAAGCCATCTCATCCTCATTTTTGTAATGACCCTCTGGTTATTTTTATATTTTTTGCATCTTAGATCTTTCTTGTGGCGCCCTAAGTCATTTATGACTTATCAGAACTAGTGGTTCAGATTTCGAATTTTTGTTTGGTGGTTATGTCCATTTTCCTCTTTTAAACCCTTAACTTTTGATATCGTTGACTCCAATTAATATTCCTTAAGAAAAAACTCGAAATCGAATTCCAAAAGTTTTCGTTAGCTCTGAAATGTGGATTTTGGTCTAAACAGACTTGGTTTGTATTCGAAAGCCTTCATATAGTTTACACATATCTAAATGCTCTTAGATTCAGATTTCAATCATGTATTTTATTATATTTATTCGATTATATTTTAAAAGTTATTGCATAAACTTACATATCAGTATGTTCAAATTATTGATGCATACTTTATGCCTACTTTCACACTGTAGATTCAAGTATTCTTCTAAGATTAATAAATAGTAAGTGCCGGCAGATTCCGATCAGTAGATGATGAGACCTCATTCTTCAAGGGAAATATATTTAGAATTCTTAGTTTGTTTTATTCTTTTTTTTTTATTTAGAGTTTGATTTGGGGATTTCCCAACTACTTATCAGTATTATTAGAGGCTTCATAAGCAGTCTTTCAAGTAGTTATATTCGATTTTAAAATGATGTAATTATCAGCCATATTATTTTCTTAATTATTTATTTATATTATCAAAGTTGGCCCACATATTATCTTCTGCGTTACTTTTCAGTTTGAGCTTTATATTTTTGCAAGGCCAAAGATTAGCTTGGAGCCATTTATGATTTCAGGCACCACGTTATGCCCAGGATATAGGCTCTCGTAAGGATCTTAGCTTACCGATTTCATTGTTTAGCCTCCTGTATAAGTGTTGTTTATATTATTGTTCGGGTTTCTTTCATGTTGTATATTATTTCGTAGCTTGGTTGTAGATATCCTTTTTTCCTTCTATCTTTTTATTAAGGTTATCGATATATCCATATCATTCTTCTTTTATATTTTCTTATTAGTTGAGTATGATTCCGGTACGTTTTTATTTCTTTCGGCTGAATCTTCAATACTTGCTAGCTAGCTATATAGAACTAATTATTTGTCTATGTTCTGCTTGGATAATTCTTCCGTAATTTGCTTTACTTGTTTGACTTTTGTGACATTTCTTTCATTATCTGTCTACTTACTGCTTTTATGCGTCAATCGACCTATGATACCAATTGGGTACCCTGATTGCTTCAGCTATTTGGTATGCTACACTTCTGTATCTTTTGGTGCAGATCCTAGAAACACCTGACATTGATTTGTGAGTCAGAGCTGAGATGCTGATTTAGAGGTAGAGGACGGCTCCTGACACTCAGAGTCTATTTAAATTTTCTTATCTTTATTCTTTGCCAGTTGTACTTTCGAGAAAATTGTGTATTTCGTCCTTTCTGAGAGTTATTCGTATTTTAGAGGCTCATTGTACCAGATACTAGATTTTTTTTATTGTACATGACTTCCTCATTATCCTTATCTTATATATTTATACTATCTGTCACTTCTGTTTTTATTTTTGTTGTTTTATATTGTTGGTTGATTCGACTACAGTGGGTTGTAGTTGCCTTCATGACCTGATAAATTGGATTGTGATATTTTCAACCGAATACGAAAATTCCTATCAGATCTGGACGGAAGACGTAAGAATCTGGTCAAATCTATTGTCGAGGTTGGTCGTTGAAACTCCGACGATTACATTCAATTTTGGAGAAAAGAGAGAGAAGATGAGTATAAATAATCTAAAAGAAATTAAATCATGTATTTGGAAGTTTGATATTAAGAAAAAAATAAAAGTAGCAATACTTTTTGTAATTTTTTAAAACCTACGAATGAATACAAAATTATAGGGTCTATGTTTAACATGTATGTTTTCCTATATTTTATGTATTTATTTTTCTTGTAGAAATAAAAACACAATTACCTAGCAATATCTGACCAAGTCAATCTTAATTCTCTTTGAATGTTTACTATGTAGCTAGATTTTTTCTACCTCCCTCCTTCACAATATATAATAAGTTATTTGTACATATGAGTAGATAAAATACTCAAAAAATAATTGTTCTATTATCATTCTTTTAACTGTAATAATATTTTTTCATCAATTTTTATTTTCCATTTAAAAAGTAAATAATGTTGATTTGAAATTTTATTTTTGAAAATAATAAGCTTACTGAAACTTTTATTAAAGTACTAGAAGTAGTAAACTGAAAATAATATTTAGGTAATTAAGTTTGGATGTTTATCGTGCTTTGTTTGAAAATAAATTATTAATATGTTGAGCAGATTAAAAGATAGATGGTGTTAATTACTTATCATTTTAAAAAGTGAAATTTTTATTCGCTTATAATTTAAATAAAAAAAAATTTATGTGTCAGAAGAAAAATCTTAGATAAGAAAATACAAAATTAAATTTGTTGTAAACTTATTATATAACCATGTGGTTAAATATTAGAGTTAGTGACTAATGACTTGTAATATCATTGTCAACGTCTTCTATTTTAGCCACGCTTCATATATAGAAACTTTTCAATTTTAAAAACCTTCCTCTTCTAAAATTTATTTTATTTTGTATTGTATTTTATTTTATAACAAAATTATAAAAAATCATTTCCCCCCATTTTCATTGTTATCAACTAGGATGAAAAGTGCACTTCTGAAAACAACAAGGACTATTAAGAGGTGTAGTTATAAACCTGAGGGACTATTTTGTTATTTTCCCCATTATTTTCCATTCCCACTGTCCAAATCTTCACCTCCTTCACCTAGGGTTACATCATCATATACAATCCGGTGAATCCCTCCATTTTCCACACTTTGAACCTTCGAATTTTTTTGCGAATTCTCTAAATTTGAAGCAAATTCCTCTATGCCGCTCCAACGAGACTATGACGACGATGAAGATGAACCAGTGGAGGAAGAAGAGGACGTGTATGAAGAGGAAGATCTAGAGGACGAGGAGGAAGAAGAAGAAGACGATGATAGAGGAAAGTCTGGACGGAAACGGAGTAGATCGGATTTTATTGATGATGCGGCGGAGGAAGATGAAGATGAGGATGAAGACGATGATTATGGCGGTGGAGGTGGTAGAAGACGCCCTAAAAGGAGGACTGGTTCGGAATTTTTTGACTTAGAAGCTGCTGTTGATAGTGATGAGGATGAGGAGGAAGAAGAAGGCGAAGACGGTTAGAGTTTCTAATTTTTTTTTTGGGTGTTAATTTGATTTATTGTTAACTTTCTTACTTGCATGGATCGAAGGATGAAGAAATCATCATAGAAATGTATTGGAAGTATTGTTTTTTTTATTGGAATTTGGGAATAAACAGATTATAAAACAAATTAACTGACAAAAGTGATGTGAGAGGTTCTTTCTCATTAACATGGTTAGTGAGATCTTGATGGTCCATTTGAACTTATGTTTGAAGTGAAGGTTGGGGAGAGTAGTTGGAATTGAAGTGTGGAAAAGGAGTTGGTTGAAGTTGAATTTATGTTGAAACATGTTTTTATAGTGTAAATTACTTTGTTGTTTCGTCTCGGTCGAGTAATCTTCATGAGTGGTTAGGCTTACAGATGAAGGCTGTATGCTGAAGTATTCTGCAACCTGATTCAACTCCATTCATTTATGTTTCTTCTGAATTCTTTGTCAAGTACCAATTCTAAGGGGTAGATATCCGGACCATTTATCTTGCGAAAAAGAAATCTTCCTTCCATTACCTATCCTGGAGTCAATGTGCTGTGAGAAAACAGGCTATAAGGAGCATATGTTCCTCCAAATACTAATTCCTTGTGGAGAGGGACCTCAGTTGGTGCGTCATACATTCAAAGAACTGAATGTCCTTGCTATTGCTCTCCTTCACAAGGTGTTAGCTTTCTGCTGAACCTCCAAAGCTACTTCTTTTGAAGGCTTCTGTTTTGTATCCTTAAGTTCTTAATGCAACCCTCCTTGCTCCTTTTTTTCCATGATAAATGCTACGTTTGACAATTCAAATAGTTAGTCTTATTTCACATATATCCACTACTCTTTGCCTAATAAATTCAGGTTTTGCTTTTCCCCCCAGAAGCAATCCCAGGTAACTAGTAGGAAGAAACTTTGTTTGGCATCCTAAAATTGCAACAACATTCTGCAGACCTGGAAGTGTGTGTGGAATTATTCTGCTCTTGGTCCAGTTCAAGCACGTATAGAGTCAGCCTCAAATATCTTAATTGGTTCACTTCTGATTCACAAAATTAACAGAATCATTTTTATAGGCAAGATGTGAAATAGAGAGGTCATTATCCTGTCCGGGTGCGGCGTTGTATAGTCCTGTCTGCATTTTACTCTGAAACCACTAGTCCAGCTTTCAGAACAGTAAAGTTGATCATATTATTAACTCCTTATATTACCAATAAGAACAAGAAAGGAGAAATGAGATCTCATTGTGTGAGGCCTTTTTTGGAAGCAAAGAAACCCCATGGTGATCATTTTATTAGTACAAAGAACCTGATTGAGAACCTGAAAGTGTTGATGTAATGCTAAATCGAATTCATCCATTTCATGTCAAATACTAAACCTTTGAGAACCTTCAACAAGAATTACCTATTATTGTGATTGTATGCCCTCTCAATATCAAGTTTGCAACAAGGATTACCTGTTCACATGATTGTATGCCTTCTCAATATCAAGTTTACAACAAGAATTACCTATTTACATGATTTACTCTCATAACTCAAGTTGAATAGCTTTCAAACATTCAAAGGAAAATCATCTTCTCGACTAGCGTAGTGTTGAGACATTCATTAGCAGTTAAAGCTGCATCCATGATTTGCCTCCCTTATAAGAATGCCATTTGACTGCTGGAACTAATTTAGGCATCACCCCTTCCACCTCTCAGCGAGAATTTGGCACAATGTTGTAGAAACTACCAAGTAGACCAATAGGTCTACAATCTCTCAATTCTATAGGCATACTCTTTTTGGGATAAGAAGTATAAAGGTGAGATTAAAGCTCTTTTAAAATTTCTCTTCCTCATGGAAAAATATAAAGACCTCCATAATATCCTCTTTCAAGCAATTCCGGCAAGAATCTCATAGTATACCCATGCGTAGGGGGGGGGAGCTAGCAAGGACCGGGGGTTCATCCGAACCCTCTTCGGTGATAAATTACACCGTTTGTACATTGTTAAAATTATCTTTAAGAATAGATAGTAGATATTGGACCTCCTTTGGACTCATGTGCTAACTTTTTATATTTTTAACCCCCTTAATAAGATTCTAGCTTCGCCACTGCCCATGTGGCAAATGGAGCTTTGTGACTAGCACATTGCTTTATTACTTCCTTCAAGGAACTCCTCTTCAAATGATTTTTTTGATGCCAGATATTCTTTTCAGCAGTGATCTTAGGAGCTCATCCTAAATTGATTGTAGGTCGCTTAATTTCAGTCTCTGAATTGAACTTACTATATGAACCCAAAGTTCATTTTTCATCTCCACGGGATCCCCTAATATTGTTCCACCGCTTCCATCACATCAATATGATTATTCATTCTGTTAGCGTTGGCCAGTTGAAAAAAAAACTTGGTATTTCTATCTCTCTGCTTTAACCACAAACATGCGGATTTCTTTCTCCAAATTATCTCCTCTTATTGTGCTATATCTTTCATCTCCATTTGGATGTTGGCCTTCTGTTAATTCAGCTTCAATCAAATCTGTGTTTTCCATAAACCTATCCAAACAGCCCGGTTATATTTTACACTTTTGGCTAAAAGGAAATTATTTGACATTTGAATGAGCATAGAAGACCTTGTCAATACTCATTAGACCATAAGAGTATGCTGGTGAAATGACATTGATGATTTGTGGACAGCTGTAACTAAAGCTAATACTAACAAGACAGAACACCTCACCTCATGACAAAAGGTCCTTGGAAGCATATTCTTAAGCCGTGAGAGGAGTTCCAGTTCAATTCAACATTCAAGTTAAGGTAATAGACGGATCACACATATCATTCTTAAGAGATAAAAGTGGCATTGAAAAGGGAGCGTACTGATATATATGCACGGGAAAACAACCAAGAGGCTAGTGTGGAACAAAATTGGCAGCACGACAATAGTGACCTACAACTCAAGAGGAACATTCAGGACTGGATGATGAATAAGCTAATGGAATTGTTGCTTGCTAAACTAGCTGGGGTTTCTCCAAAACCCCAAGTGGAGGACAAGTTACTATTGGGGACTCTAAAGATGGAGCATTCATTGTGATGAGACACTATCTACAACTCTGCTCCATCTTGGAGTTGATTGATAAATGACCTTGGGAACTCATTTGGAGGACAAAAGTCAAAACTACCCATTAGAGTTAACAGGGGTAGCATTCAGACATGGAACAAATGTTATGTGTGCGAGATAGAGTTAGGAAGTTTTGGACGCTATTCCTGCATTATGCAGTGGCAGCATGTTTTTCTCCATTTTTGGACTAGCCTGGGTCATACGTAAATAGGATCAGGAAAGCATATGAAAACTGGTGTTCATGACCCATGCGGAAGGAGAAACTGTAGGTATCTTGATGGGTTTTCAGCTATGTTGCTCTGACTCTTCAGAAATGTCAACGGTGCGTGTTGGATTCACCAAAAATAGTGTATTTTTGGAGAATTCGACATGGGTGCGGCATCGGAAGTGAAGAGTCCTCGCAACTTAGGTTTTCAGACTCCAAATTACTCTCTAACAGCACAGTGCTTGCTTAACTTATTTATGGCTTGTTTGGCCAAGCTTATTTTTTCCCAAATGTGCTTATTTTTTTCTCAAAAGTGCTTATTTTTAAGAAATGAAATGATTGGCCGTGATTTTTAGAAAATAAGTGTTTACGCGGTTAGGAGTAGCTTCTTGTGGAAAAAACACTTTTCTGAAAAGCACTTTTGAGAAAATTACACCTGAAAACACTTTTAAGAAGCTTGGCCAAACACCAAGTGTTGTTCAAAAAGTATTTTTTAAATTTATTGGCATAACACAATTGCTTCTCACTAAAAGTACACTTTTGAAAAGCACTCGTGAAAAAAACACTTTCTAAAATAAGCTGTTTTTAGAAGCTTGACCAAACAGGCTATTAGCTTGCTCAATCATGCTCCTCTAACTAGTTGTGCTGTTTTTTGGAATGTGTTTCTTCCATGGTGTTAGACTAGACTAGTTTTTGCATTAAGCACTCTCTCTTTCTTGCAACTTTTTGCTACATCTTCTTGATGCCTTCAAATGAAATTTTTTACTTCACCCAAAAAAAGGGATATTATTCAACAATTGATACATATACTTTCTGAGTTAACTGTTGTAGGCTGTGACAGTAGCTTTGGGGAAATCTTTAGCTTGAGATACATGTACAGTTTATTTGCAGTATACTTTGTACTTGCTGGAATTTCTTGTCCAGTCTATGAGGTTGAAGCTGGTGTGACCTTATTTTCTCTGTCTAGAATAATTTAATGGAAATTTGGTTTTTAAATGGAGTAATAAGTTTGAGCTTTTCCTGTTGTGCCCTTCTGCTGCGTTGTCGTTTATCTGTTGGTGTTAATTGTTAGATTTTTATTTGCAGATTTCATAGTAGATAGTGGAGCAGATATACCTGATGATGCTGGTGCCAGACGTGAATATCGTCACCGACTGTTGCCACATGAGGATCAAGAAGAAGACCTTGAGGAGCTTACAAGAAGCATTAAGCAAAGATATGCGAGGTCACCTCATGTAGAGTATGATGAGGAAGCAACAGATGTTGAGCAGCAAGCTCTCTTGCCATCTGTCAGGGATCCAAAGCTCTGGATGGTGAAATGTGCGGTATGGTGCTGGTGTGCTGCCATGGAGTTCAGCATTTTATCAATTTTTTTTATTTCAGTGGTGTCCGGGGCATCTTATGAAACCTCGAATATTTCATCAGTTACCTGCTGCTTCCAATAACATGGGTTCTGAGCAACTCTAACTACCAAGGCTTGGTCTGAAGAAAGGAAATCACCTAGTTTTTTTAGGTTCTGCTAGGATTTGAACCTGAGACCTCGATGTTCTTCTCCCACTTCATTGATCACTGGGCTGGGCTACTCCCTTGTGTGCTTAGGCAATTTGTTTTTCTGTGTGTTCTTTTGATAACCTTCATTTCTTGTATTGTAATTTATTGCTACATTGTTTCGTAGATTGGCCGTGAGAGAGAGGTTGCAGTTTGCCTAATGCAAAAGGCTACTGATAGAGGACCTGAGTTACAAATTCGATCAGTTGTATCCCTTGATCATCTTAAGAACTATATATACATAGAAGCGGACAAGGAAGCCCACGTGAGGGAGGTACGATACAGATGGTACAGTATGCTATGTTTGGCTTATATTTATGCGACTCATTAAAATAACGTGTCTATCAAGTAACCATCCAATAACCTGATTGTTTGTATGCCACCTATATGCTACAGGCATGCAAGGGTATGCGCAACATATATGCCTCTGCTAAAATAATGTTGGTTCCCATAAAGGAGATGACTGATGTCCTGTCTGTTGAAAGCAAAGCGGTTGATCTTGCCAGGGATACTTGGGTCAGAATGAAGATGGGAACTTACAAGGGAGACCTCGCAAAGGTTTTCAAGTTGTCTGCATTTTTGTGTTGCAATGAATTAATTTGATGCTCTCTTCTGATATTTGATCTTTCTGCTATGTAGGTTATGGATGTCGATAATGTGAGACAGAAAGTTGTCGTAAAATTAATTCCAAGGATTGATTTACAGGCTCTTGCAAACAAGCTGGTATGTTTATTTGGTTGGTGGTTGTATTTTTATTCTTATTAGAGTCGTTACCTGATAGGTTCTGCATTCGTGAGATACTTGAGTATTAAATGTTAATTTTGTAAGAACTTTTTGAATTCCTCATCTCATTAAAGAGATTGTTAGGACCTGGCTGACTTATACATCTTTGTACATTCACAATATTATATAGAGCTTTTTTCCGGCAATTACTAAAATTTGTGCTCACCTATGTTGTAAGAAACAGTTGACATTCCTTCTTGCATGTTGTACTGTTTTTGCAGGAAGGGAGGGAAGCTCCAAAGAAAAAGGCATTTATTCCTCCGCCACGCTTTATGAATATTGATGAAGCAAGGTAATAAATAATTCCTTGGTGCCTCTTGTTGCAGAAAGAGCACAATAGTGGTCTATCTTGAATTGTTAAATCTGTTTCTCATTGTTGCAGAGAGATGAATCTACGTGTGGAACGGAGACGCGACCCGATGTCAGGCGACTATTTTGAGAATATCGGAGGTATGATGTTCAAAGATGGTTTCTTGTACAAGACGGTGTCAATGAAATCAATCAGCACCCTGAACATACAGCCAACTTTTGATGAACTTGAGAAATTCCGCCAAACTGGTGAGGGTGGGGATGGCGATATGGCTAGTCTATCTACTTTGTTTGCAAATAGGAAAAAAGGTCATTTTATGAAGGGTGACCGCGTTATCGTGGTGAAAGGGGATCTCAAGAACTTGAAAGGCCATGTTGAGAAAGTCGAAGAAGATACTGTTCATATCAGACCAAATCAGAAAGACCTTCCTCTGGTGATATTTTCCTTCTTTAAATACATATTTTTCATGCATCAAGTGCCTCATGAGGAGTGAGTAGCGTAGTTTTTATTAACTTACTTTGGCTGTAGACTTTGGCTTTTAGTGACAAAGAGCTATGCAAGTACTTTGATCTTGGAAATCACGTGAAAGTAGTATCTGGTTCTTCTGAAGGTGCAACCGGTATGGTTGTTTCTGTTCAGGGACACGTGGTCAACCTGGTATCAGATACAACTAAGGAGCTTGTAAGTTGAGCATGCATGGTAATTTGAGGTCTCTAATATGAGTCTTCAGAACAATGGTGATCCGACTTTCTCTTTTTTGATACTGCAGCTCCGTGTATTTGCTGATAATGTTGTTGAGAGTTCTGAAGTAACCTCTGGTCTCACTCGTATTGGGGAATATGAGCTCCATGACCTTGTAATACTAGAGTAAGCATTTAGCTTCTTATGAGAGTAATGGGGACATGTAACAGTTTAGTACTTTTTGAACCAACAGTTAATATTTTTTAACTGATTACACTTTTTGCAGCAATAAGAGCTTTGGTGTGATTATTCGTGTAGACAGCGAAGCCTTCCAGGTGAGTACTGTAGTTTGAGGTTGAAATTATTCTGTTAATTGTTGCTCACATTTGGGTGATGTTATAGGTCCTCAAGGGTGTGCCTGATAGACCTGAGGTAGCACTTGTTAGACTTAGAGAGATCAAATCAAAAGTTGAAAGGGAAGGGAATGCCCAAGATCGGTATAAGAACCACTTAGCGGTGAAAGACGTGGTGAAAGTTCTTGAGGGTCCTTGTAAAGTGAGTATTGGATTTTCTAAAGACTTCCTTGTGACCGACATTGTTCGTACATTTTGTATGCTGTTGTTATTACTATTCTTGATACTTATAGGGAAAACAAGGTCCTGTAGAACACATCTTCAGGGGAGTTGTTTTTATTTATGATCGTCATCACTTGGAGCATGCTGGTTTTATTTGTGCCAAATCCCAATCTTGTGTGTTGGTTGGTGGCTCACGGGCAAATGGTGATAGAAATGTATGTCTATTATTTTCTTGCTTCTGGAAGTTTGAGCTCTCTCTTGCTTTTGCAAATTCTATCTTAACAATTGTTTTGCTGGCTAATATTGTTCTTACAATGGAACTCTTCTAGGGAAACCCCTTGTCATCAAGATTTCCCCATATTAGAGCTCCGCCACGTGCTCCTCAATCTCCAATGAGATCGTCTAGAGGTGGCCCGCCTATGAGTTGTAAGTTTCTGATAATAGTGATATCTGGATGTCATAACCTAACTTTTCTTTCAATTTTGTTCTCCTCTGGAGTCCTTCTGATCATCCTATGATTATTATTAGATGATATTATCACATTTTCTATTTTTATTTTTCTGTTCTTAATTTAACTATTTCTTTCAACTTCTATGCTTGGTGTGCTCTAGTTGGAGGCAGACATAGAGGTGGAAGAGGACACGATGCTTTAATTGGAGCTGATGTGAAAATTCGCCTTGGACCATTCAAAGGTTGTAAAGGGCGTGTTGTTGACATCAAAGGAACTTCAGTCCGAGTTGAACTTGAAGCCCAGATGAAAGTTGTTACAGGCAAGTGTTTCTCTAATGTCGGAATGGTTGGCATTTTTCTGAGTTTCTTTTTGTGTTTGGGTCCTCTTTTGCAATTTTTGTGGATGGAGACTTTGTTTAACCCGCCGTTTGCAGAGGCATCTAAATTTAGACAGGCTTTCCTTTTTGAAGTCTTTGTTTATCCAACTTTTGACTGCATAATTTCATTGCTGACGTCAATGTCACCTGCAGTTGATCGTAACCATATCGTCGATAATGTTAACGTGTCAACACCATTCAGGCAAGTATATTTCCGTTCTAAAAATTGGGTATTTGAGTTCGTTGTCTAACTATTTTTTCTGTTTGCAGGGAACCATCTAGATATGGTTTGGGAAGTGAAACACCATCTTATCCTTCAAGGACTCCACTGCACCCATTCATGACACCTATGAGAGATCCCGTAGGTCTCTT
>JBDJHY010000087.1:13877003-13894746 GCA_039654485.1 Withania somnifera
AGGAGTTCAAGGTCGGGGATAATGGAGGCACGATGTTTTGTCGACCTTCAACTTTAGTTTTATTTTGGTTTCTTCCTTAGATCTGCAGATAGTTTTTTTTGTTCATTAATGTATTTTTGTTCAATCTCTTGTTCACCATTTGGCAAGTTCTGGTTCATGTGTACGTACCATTTGGATAATTATGCAGCTTCAGAAATATTGTGTTTTGAAACTTTCCATATAGGTCTTTTTCTTATTTTGACATTACTAATAAAACATTTCAAGTCATTTGAGTTGGCCTTTTTCATCTTCTTTAAGGTAGTTTCAACATTTTTTCAGCTTATGAAACTTGTATGTTTCAGTTTATATCAATTCCACTGACTACAGAATGATGTGTGGGAGGTACAATTACTTGAACTCGTGTCAACGAAGCTTAAAATACTAAAAATACACACCTCCAACATACACACCTCCAAGTACCTAATAAGAAAATACCTACAATCAAGATTCGTAAACTACATGAAAGTACCCATAAGAAACACCACGACGAGCATCCCTCCGTTTATAACACTAACCGTGTTAGCACCAGCAACAGTAGGTGATGAAGTATGGTTAGCAGATTGAGGAGGAGCTGCTGGTTCTAAACTTTGATGATCATCTTTAAACCCCTCTCACAGTGTCCTGATACCCCACTGATGAAGTAGTATAACTCAGGTTGCTCCAGCTTATAGATAGACTTTCCATTGTTGGAGAAGAAAATTGGATGACTCGATTTGCGTTTCTAGTACTCCTCATTAGTCACCACCAAGACCAAATCTTTTTTGTACTCAAATCCTACGTACACCACACAAGTGAAACATGTAACATGACATAGCAGATACAGATTTGGAATTTGAAAAGGTACCATGGTCCATTTTATTAACTGGATTTGAACTATATTCCCAGTGAAAAAAAAGGAAACACAGAAAGAACAACTCCCAGAAAAAACTGATGTGAACAAAACTGATTTAACTGAGAAGCACACCACCAATTACTACAATCGATATAGTAAATAAATCATACACATGATATATTACTACATTGCAATTCCCATGCTATGATTCAACTTAATCATTTGACAACTAGCAATAACCAAAACGACAACAGAATGTTACAGTAATGCATATTTTCCCAAGTCGCTACTTGTTGAGAGTTACATTATTCATCAATACAACTACGAATCCAATAAACAAAGCCCACGAAATCATAAGATTGTATTTTATCTTAAAATATTTTTCTTCAAATGTCCTCAACTTATTCACTTCCAACTCATCATTAGTATCTTCCAATATAGAAACTCTTTCCGATAAATGATCACCTTCAATCTTTAAATTATCATTTTGAATCTTCAAATTGTCCATTTCAAACTTTAAATTATCCACTTCACTCTTGACGTCTTTCAATGACAACTCTAAATTACATATGTAAGCTATCTCGGGGAAAACTTGATCTTCCCATTCCCAATATCCACATGAAGAAGACTGTGATAGCATTAAAAAATAATACACTATTACAAGATAACCATACAAAAGAGAAGAGTGTGCACTCTATCTATTAACTGATAAACTAATCCGAATAATAAGCAGTCACTTTTTCAATCCCAACTTGTGAGGAGTTACATGTCTTTCTATTAAAGAATAAGTTCTTTAACAAATAGGAGATGCAACACTTTCAATTGCATTTATCAAGAACTATTTCTCGTTAGATAAAAAGCTAACTAAAAGAGGAAAAGATAGACTTACATTTGGACGAGGACATCTGAAAAACCTTCTCCCTGGATTAGATGGAGTGCTCGAAGTGAGACTTTTGACAACCAAACCACAACTACACTTCATTTGCGAAGAGTAACTAATTTGTGACATTTTGATCTTAAACCGGAGGCACTGCAAAAAACTATTGCAAAGATACCTCATTAACTATACCAAAGGAGTTGAAAACATTCTACCAAAGGATTAATTACACCTTATTACTGTTTACTGTAAACACAGAAATTTATAATTACTGTTAACTAGAATTAAGTTGACCAAAATCAAAATAACAGTAAGATGTGATTAGTCGGAAACAACTAAACAATAAGAACTATTAACACAACTCTACAAGGATTTCATTCATCTATCTTCATCAACAAAAGAAAAAAAGATTACACCAAAATATTATTAAGCAAAAAATAATAATTGTTAACACAAAAGGTTATAGCCTACTGTTAAACAAAAATTTATAGTTAAAAAGAAATTACAAACAAAACTTAATATTTATTTACAAGAAGAAAACTAAATCATGCATAAGTTTTACGTCATCTAAATCATGCTTCCACAAATCTGTTAATACCAGCCCCTTAGACGAATAAATAAGAAACTTCAATCATTTGGTATCAAAATCTGCAATCAAACAAGAACACAGAAGAAAAAATTCTAAATTGAAACTTAACAGGGGTCTTCACAAATTCTCACACCCGCATCAAAACACTAAAACGGATATTTGTTTACAAAAAGAAATTACAAACAAAAATTTATAGTTATTTACAAGTAGAAAACTAACCAGCATAAAAAAAAGGGAAAACAGCGGCGGAGAAAAGAGAAGACGATGCAGCGGCGAGGAAGAAGAGCAGGCAGCGGCGAGGGAGAAGAGGAAGAGGCAGCGGCGGCGGGGGAGAAGAGAACAGGCAGCGACGGGGAAATGGGTTTTGAGGAAGAAACGAGGGGAAGAAGAGGTGCTGGGGGATTTTAATTTTTAGGAAGAAATGAGGGGAAGAAGCGGCTGGGGGTTTTTTTTGTTGAAGGAAGGGATTAGGGTATGGGGCGGGTAGGTTTAGAAATGGGTATGGGCGGGTCAAATGGGTTAATTCAAGAAATGGGTTTTTCCATCCAAATAAGGGCAAAAACATTAACTTTATTAACAGCGGGGGTATCTTTAGTCTTAATTTTTAACAAAGGGTAAAGTTGGCCCATTTTCTAAAGTAGAGGGGTAAATTTGACCCTTTGCTCTTTATTTATTCTTACCTTGTTCTCGGGGGAAAAGAAATAGCCTCCCGATCTACTGTTTTCCGCTTTCGTAGTTTGCAAAACGCCCTCCTCCTTTCATCATTTCACGTCTTTTTTCCGAATTCGAACGTTTCTAGAAACCTCTATTGTCCCTTCGATCCCCTCTAATATCAGGTATAAACCTTATTCATAATCTCCTGAATTTGGTAATTGATCCTTTCTGTTGATTTTCGCTTGCAAAATGATTGTGCCGATCCAATATCTTTGGTGTTTGATTTGAATTCTTGATATACTAGTATTTGTTTTCCTTCTTAATTCATTCATTTTTTTTTATGATTGTTTAAATACGGAACTGCTAGTTGATCTCTGACAGTTGGTACGTAGTATTGTTAGAATTACACTAAAGTAAAGTGCTTAAGTCTGCTTATTGCTTCTCAAATTGTTCAGCCTATTAATTTTTACTCCCTCCGGACCATTTTGCTTGTCACGTTTTTTGTTTACTTGACCTTAAGAAACTGTGTGGTTTGAACTATCATTTCCTATTTATTGTATTTGATAATTGAAAATGTTAATCTCCCTTTGATAAATATTCTCTCTTCAAAAAGAGAGTTAATCTAAGCAATCACAATATTGAAGTAGCATGTCTATGTGCTCTTCACTTAGGTTTTCTATGCTAATTAGTCAATGTTTGTTACTTCCAAGAATAATTACTATTAAGGGCAAGATGGTGAAAATATATTCAATTATGTCTTGATTTTATTTCGGACCATCTATTTTTGAGGATGACAAGATATTGGGTACAGGATAATGTTATTTTGGAAATTTTGTGCATTATATGGAGTCTTGAACTGTAAGCAGATGCGTAATTTTGAGGTAGATTACAGTATTTAATGTTGTACCAAATAATAAACGTCATTTTGTGGCATCAGAAAAAGTTTCAATTGAAGGAAGAGAGAACAACTGATATGGGACGATGCTTAAAAATGCATTCTTTATCTCTAAAGTCAAGTAGAAAATGCATATTTAAGATAAATCACAATTTGAATTTAACTGACGGTGTTTAGCATGTTGCTAAATGGACATTGTATTTGTATCATTGACCTAAATGCTTCTACGGGGCTATTACTTTCTCTCTCTCTCTCTCTCTTACTGTCTTACTCCTTCAATCATTTGAATATGTCTTCACCTTAACTTGTAGGAAATGGCTGCAGAGCCTAAGAAAGAACATGTTGATGTTGCTGACACTGAACTTATGACATCATCTACTGATAATGAAGAAAAGACAAAAAAGAAGAAAAAGCAGGGATTTTTTTCAAGAATGTGGAATATTTTGTTTAGGTCCAAAAAGGATGATTTTGAGAAGAGATTGCAGCATATTTCCAAGGAGGAGGCGTCTGTTATTGCCAGGATAAATAAGCGATCTCAAAATTGGAGAAGGATGACAAGGCATCTCATTATACTTTCTGTACTTTTTGAGGTAATTTCTTGATTTATATTGTATGTCGTGATGTAGAAAATTAGAGCACAGATCTTTATCCTGAAATACGTTGACCTTTTCTAAGCTTTGAATTGGTTATTTTTATCTGAATATCAATGTTCATTTACCTTTTGACATATTAAATTTGTTTGAATGCATTCACCAAATAGTGAAGTGATTGTGTGGAGTGCCATGGCGATTTCTATTTTATGGATCCCTAAGTGGCAGTTTGTGTGTGTTAAGGAAGAAACTGCAACATCTTTCTTCTTGAATTATTGCCAAAACATGGTCACACTCCTCTTGTTTTCTCCCACTGCCCTATTTCTGGAAAGATATGTAGTTACCTATTTTAAAAACAACTACTAAACTCATCTGTTAATAACTTGGACATGTTAACTTCATATCAATATCGAGAAGACTTAGATAATATAATGGAAGATTCAAAAATATACATATGAAAGTGTAATTATTTTAATGAAACTGTTGTCAGTAATTTACAGATTTCATTTTTTTGGGGTATCCTTGTGGTGTAGACTATATTGAACATGCACTTGCTTCAGATGCTACTTATGCAGGTTATTATATAGCTTATCGATATGCTGTGTGTATCCCTTATGTTATATGGGTGTCCGACAGCTTGAGTTGCTTATCATATCATCACATGTTCCATTATATGTTTAGCTATCTTATGGGCATCATATTGTGGCTATCTCAATTTCCAGGTTATTGCAGTGGGTTATGCTATCATGACAACAAGATCCCTTGAGCTAAACTGGAAAATGAGGGCATTGCGAGTTTTACCAATGTTTTTGTTGCCTGGATTATCCATCATTACATATTCAGCGATTGGAAGTTTCACAAGGATGTGTAAGTAATTCATGGTGGTTAGCTTACCAAAGTTCTCATACTACTCATTTCATAGTCATATTGTCTGTGATATACTCAGTTTCCCCTTTTCCTTACTGTCTCTGCTTTTTGGTGCTGAATGTGAAATAGAACTTTTGATTTTATGTCAGAATGGTAAATGCCCAAGAGATGACCAGGTTATTTTGTGTTGTGTAAGTGGAAGCTATAGTTCGTAACTTGTTTTAGCTTCCTTGGAATCTTTTTCTAGAATTAATGGGTGCTTAACTTCTGTAAATAAATATGGTATGCATGCTAGAGCCAGTATTGTTCAAGTAATAAATTAAGCATGGACAATTAATTCGTTGTTGCTGACATGTCAACATAAATAAGAGGTAAAATAAGAATGTTATGAAGTTGAAATATGGAAAGCAAGGATATGTGAGTGAAATTTACTTGTTCGTAAAACTGACCCAAATAGAGGGTAATAATGCTAGTTGAAGTTGTTCCGGGGGTCATAGCTCCCCACAGAGTCATGTGTCTTTTTGGACACCAGGGATTAGTTTAGGGGGGCTTTATGTATTTTTCCAGAAAAGATAAAGGGTGAGCGGAAAGGAGAAGCAATCAAACAAAAGAAAAGAAGGAAAAGGAAAGAAAAGGGGATGAAAACATATATGAAATTGAGAAGAGAGAAGCAGCGCTACTGCAGTTGCTGCTGTCAGGTTACAATCTGAGAACAGTTTTTCGAACATAACTATCTTTTTCAAAGTTGCTGTCTGGTTTGACTTAATGGATGATCTTTTGAAAGTAGTATCAAATGGTCAAAGGTTAGTGCAAAGCAAGAAAGTACACTGATTGTATTTTCTTACTTGGGCCACAAATCTATTTATTTCTGCAACAAATAAGGTTTATCCTTTAGTTACTAACAAAGCCAAGAAAATTATATAAACTGGACTAACCTTGACCACTTAACACAGCTTAAAAGGAAATAAGTTTATATTGAAATTTTTTAAAGTAATTAAATAAATAGATACTAGCCACATTGTTAACCAACAACAACAACATACCCAGTGAAATCCCATAACATACCCAGTGAAATCCCATAAGTGAGGTATGCAGGGTAGAGTGTAAGCAGACCTTACCACTACTTTGTGGAGGTAAAGACACTGTTTCCAAACCCGCAACTCAAGTGCAGTATATCTAAGTAAGAAAAAGAGTAAAAGAACAAAGCAAACATAACAATTAACAAAGGTTACGAGCAAAAAAAACTACAACAAAATAAGTTTCATTTTTTTTATAACCGTGGTGTCCGGGCCAGATTTGGCGCATCTCGACTAAATCCACGGAATATCTGCCACCTCCAACCAGCAGTAGGATAATTCGGTCTTACCAAGGCTAGAATAGATGGAAAAAATCACTTAGTGTTTTTTGTATCCGTTTGGATTTGAACCTAGAGTTAGGCCTGACGGTTCTTTAACCCGCTTTATTGACTGTTAGGCCACACCCTTTGGTGCAAACTACAATGAAATTATGTGGTAGTCAAAACAATAATAAACAACAGGTGATGATAGACAGTAAAGCAAGAACTACCATAGTATTAGGACAACTACAAATACTAACAAGCCTAAACCTTCAAAAAGCATACCAACATCCACTACCTCCTAACCTTCTATCCTGATATGCATCGTCTACACCCTTCTATTTAAGGTCATGTCCTCGATAATTTGAACCCGCGCCATATCCTTCTTAATCACCTTTAAAGCAGCTTCCACAGATTCTCCCAACATACGAAGTGAATCGACCAATAGGAGAGGAGTGGAATACTTGTGGCGAGTAAAAGAACGAGTAGAGTACTTGGATCGATGTTTGAGTCGAGTAGCTTCTACTCCTCTCCCTTCAGGAGAGCAACTTTTGCTGATTCTCCAAAAGTTGCTTCTCTCTTTTCCTTCCAGTTTTAGTCTACCTCTCCCTCTCCCTCTCCATGTACCTGTTATCTCCAACCTCTCGCACCTGCTCACTGGTGCGTTCGCACAACTCCTCTTCACATGTCCAAACCATTTCAATCTTGCTTTCCTCATCTTGTCTGCCATGAAAATGACTCCCACCTTATCTCGAATATCCTAATTTCTAATCCTATCACTCCTAGTATGTCCATATATCCAACTTAACATCATCATCTCTGTCGCATGCATCTTCTGAACTTGGGCGTTCTTGACTAGACAACACTCCGCCCCAGTACAATAGAGTCGGTATAACCACCACTCTATAGAACTTACCTTTAATTTTCAGCGATACATTTTTATCACATAGAACACCAGAGACAAGCTTCCACTTCATCCATGCTGCTCCAATTCGAATGTGATATCTCTACTGATGTCTCCATTTCCTTGGATTTATAATCCAAGGTACTTGAAACTATCTCTTGGGGCTAGCCTGTGAGTCCATCATCACTTCCACGCCTGTCTCATTCATTCCATCACTAAATATGCACTCCAAATACTCAGTTTTGGTCATGCTCAACCTGAACCTCTTGGGCTTCAAAGTTTGTCTTCACGCTCCAACCAAGCATTAACTCCGCTATGTATCTCATTAATCAGAACATGTCATCTCGCTAATAGCATACACCAAAGACACCTCATCTTGAATGAACCTAATCAATTCATCCATCTAAGGCAAATATAACGGGCTAAGAGTTAGATCCCTGATGCAACCTATATCCACTGGAAAATTCTCCGAGTCTCCTCTTATCATCCTAACTCGCATCTTGGCTTTATCATACATGTCCTTTATTGATGTCTCCATTTCCTTGGATTATAAATCCAAGGTACTTGAAACTATATCTTGGTGATAGCCAGTGAGTCCATCATCATTTCCACGCCTGTCTCATTCATTCTATCACTAAATATGCACTCTAAATACTCAATTTTGGTCATGCTCAACTTGAACCTCTTGGGCTTCAAAGTTTGTTTCCACATCTCCAACCAAGCATTAACTCTGCTATGTATCTCATTAATTAGAACTATGTCATCTCGCTAATAGCATACACCGAAGACACCTCATCTTGAATGATCCTAATCGATTCATCCATCTAAGGCAAATATAACGGGCTAAGAGTTAGATCCCTGATGCAACCTATATCCACCGGAAAATTCTCTGAGTCTCCTCCTATCGTCCTAACTCGCTTCTTGGCTCTATGATAGATGTCCTTTATCGCTCAAATGTAAGCCACCGGAACACCTCTAGTTTTCAAGCATCTCCGAAGGACTTTCCTCGGGACTTTTTCAAGGTCAATGTACACTATATGTAAGTTCCCGTTCTTATCCTGATAATTCTCTACTAGTCTCTTCACAAGGTGGATGACTTATATGGTCGATCTGCTCGGCATGAATGTAATCCAGTTCTCGAAAATGGACACACCCTTTCTCACCCTCATCTCCACCATTCTCGCCCAAACTTTCGTAGTGTAGCTTAACAACTTGATACCCCTGTAATTGTTACAACTTTGTATATCCCTTTTGTTCTTTTACAATGGAACTGTTGTACTCCACCTCCATTTTTTGATCATCTTTGTTGGCTTGAAAATGGCATTAAATAAACTAGTCAACCACTCCAGACCCGCGCTATTCGTGATCTTTCAAATTTCTATCGGAACCTCATTGGGACCGGTCGCTCTTCCACTGCTCATTCTACTAATAGTTTGCTTAACCTCCTCCACCGAAAACACCTACAGTACCAAAATCCTGATATCTCTTAGAGCGTCCAGATCACCAAGAATAATGTTTTTCTCTCTTTTTGTTCAATATCTTGTGGAAGTACACTTGCCATCTTTGTTTAATAAGGGTCTCTTCCACCAACACCTTCCCATCCTCATCCTTGATGCACTTCACTTGATATAGGTCTTTGGCCTTCCTTTATCTTGTCTTGCGAGCTTTCACAATTTTTTATTTCCGCACTTATCCCCTAGTTCAGTATACAATCGTTCAATGACTGTTGTCTTCGCTGTCGTAACCGCTAACTTAGTGTTCGTCCTTGCTGTGTCATAGATATTCCTATATGTCCGCTTCTCCTCCTCGTACTTGCATTTCATCAACTTCGCATAAACAACCTTCTTTGCGTCCATTTTGCCTTGTACTTCTCTATTCCACTACCAATCCCACGGCGACCACCCTATTTACCCCTCGACACTTGCACTTCTCTAGCTGCTTCCCTAATGCAACTAGCTGTCTTAACCCACAGGCTCTCTACATTCCCACTACTCTTTCAAGTCCCATCACCTTCAACTTCTTCCCCATCTCCCAAAAAAAGACTGGGGTCAAGCCCCCCACATTTAATTCTAGGCTGGTTATGCACATTCTTCTTACTCCTCCCTCGCTGAATCTCCAAATTCATCACCAAAAGCTTATGTTGGGTAATAGGATTTTCACTTGGGATAGCATTGAAGTCCTTTCAAAGGCCTCTATTGCCTTTCCTTAAGATTAAGTAGTCTATCTGAGTCTTAGCCACCGCGCTACTGAAGGTAACTAATTGATCTTCCTTCTCCAGGAAGCACGAGTTAGCTATCACCAACTCAAATGCTTTAGCAAAATCCAGGAGTGCGGTTCCACCTCCATTTCTATCCCCAAAACCAAAGCCTCCATTCACATCAACAAAACCACCAGAAGTTGTCCCAATATGACCATTGAAATGTACGCCAATGAATACCTTTTCGGTGAGCGGTATACTCCTCAACACCTCGTCCAAATCCTCCCAAAAGTGCCTCTTGACCTCCTTGTCCAAGCCCACTTGTGGCGCGTAAGCACTAATGATGTTCAAAGTCGAGCCTCCAACAATTAGCTTATTTGTTGTCATCCTATTATTCGTCCTCCTAACCTTTACCACTCGCTTCCTAAGATCCCTCTTTACTAAAATTCCTACCCTATTCCTATCCTTCGAGCCTCTTGAGTACTACAACTTAAACCCGTCCACATCCCGAGCCTTGGTACCTACCCATTTGTCTCCTGGACACAAGCTATATTAATCTTTCTCTTTTTTAGAGCCTTATTTTCCAAGACCCTATGCAAACCTAGGGGAATCCTGAAACCACCTACCACTCACTCCTTCCTCCCGCTCTCGGCCTCGACCTAAGATATGGACAAGGGTCATCCTCATTCACCAAAGCCACCAAAGAATATGCAAAGCTAAACACGAAACACAGAATAAAGCAACAAAGCGTATGCCAAGACACTGAAGGCAATAATCAATAGACAAAAGTAATTGTACAACAATTAAATAAGCCAATTATATCAAAATGCGACAAATTCTAGATACAATCCACTAAACACAACAATCGAACAAGAGATTGTCAATGTACTACACCTAACAGCTCCAAATTATAATCTAGATGGTCTACCAAACGTGCAACTGAATCAAAGAAGAATGAGAATAACGGAAGCAACGCCGTAAATTGGGAGTTGGGAGGAAATAGAGAATACGCGATAGAGATCACTGGGATTTGAGCAGGGTTCCTGGATCAAGTTGTTGGATTCCGGCAAGATTTGGTGCTGAAATTGATCACCGGAATACTGTATTCTACTTCTGCAACTGATGTCGCTGACCAAAATCAATGATACTTGAAAAGGAGTGAAGAAAAAAGAAAGAAAGAAAGAAGGAAAAAATATATAGAGAGGAGATCTGCAAGAATGGGGTCGCTGGAATCGGCAGGATGGCCGGTGTTGGGATCGGCAGGGTGAGCAGCGGTGGCCGGTGTGAATGTCGGCAGCGATGTGATTCGTTGGAACTTAGTTGATGCCAGGAAGATCTTGACTTACCGATGGCTTCGTATCCGACAGAGAGATCGGACTGTAGGGTTCTGATGAAATGATTTGGAGAAGCAAAGCAGGGTTCCGACTAGTTAGTTTGGCCCGTGCTGGCAATGGCGAAAAAGAGTGCTGGCGATAGATAGCAAGAGATTGTGAAGCCTGGCAATGAAGTTTTGCCAGCAACAATGGCGAAGGTGTTATAAAAGAAAAAAGAAAAGGAAAACGAAAGAGAGATCTGGATTGTGGTGGCCGGAGTGAGGATCGCCGGCGTAAGCAGTGTTGACTGGATCTAAGGTCCGACAAACGCAAATGACTTGCATAAAATTGGCATTCACAAGAGAGAATCTCCACATTGTTAACCAGCAAGAAATATTCTAATAATTTTAAATAGTTATATGCTTTTGACATTCATTTGCAGCACACCTGCTCTTATATCCATATTCTTTTTCTCCCCATCTGAACCAGAAAATTTAAGAGATGACGAATCTGACCTCTTGATCCATACCCATATAATATAGAATACTCACACCTGTATCCATGCAATGTAGGTTTCATGAATTCATTCTCCTGTGATCCTCGTAGAATTCATTCTGGCATTTCCTTTAGTGTTATCGGATAATGCAGTTGTGTGCTAACCATGTTTTCCAGCTTACAGGAAAATTCTCTGATTTATCTTTTGATCTCAAGGATGTATTGATTTGCACATATTTAAATGATTGAGAGTCTATTTGATTTGGCTTTCTGATTAATGTCAGGATTCAAACAGCATGAAAATGTCTATGACCTATTCTCTTAGATCACCTTGTATGATGTTATTGAAAATATAATAGCATACTCAGTGCAATCCCACAAGTGAGAAAGGGCAGTCTGGTGCACAAAGCATCCTGTGTTACATTATGCTATGAAAATTTCCTTTAGTTTTCAGAATCTTCGTATATGTCTATTCAACCTTGTGGGTTTCACTGAATTTGACACGCTGTAGTGTTTCTTGTCTTTTTTATTGCTTATCTGTTTTGTGTTTTCGTGCAGGCGAACGCAAGGACCAGAAAACTCTAGAAAAACTACGAGCTGAAAGGCAGGCCAAGATTGAGGAACTCAAAGAGAAGACAAATTACTATATTACACAACAGCTCATTCAGGTGATAGACATATGCAAGATTTTGGGCTTATCCAAGGCCTTCACATATTATTAACCATGAAGATACTGTGATCGAAGTGTTGTTTCTTCCTTTTAAAAAATAAAAAGAAAAAAGAACCATGAAATTGCACTCTGGGAGACTTATTTATTGTTATTCAGTCTTTTTGTCCTTGCCTCTTCACCGTGATTTCCTAAAACCTTTTTGATAAATTCTAAGCTTCAATTTTGAATCTTTTTTGCAGAGATATGACCCCGACCCAGCAGCTAAGGCAGCTGCAGCCAGTGTGCTTGCTTACAAGCTTGGTACAGATACTGGCTTGAAAGTGTATGTGGGAGATGACACCAAGCATAATGTCCCTACTGGGAAGAGCAACGATGTTGAAGTTGCGCAATCTACTGGCCTGAGAAATAGGAAGCAGGCAAGGTCTAGTAGTCCAGAGACTGCTGTAATGGATCATCACGAATTGGAAATGCTTCAACATGCACAGCTTGAAGGTTCTGACTTGATGCAGCATCAGCAAACGGTTGTTGAGCATTACAATCCGATAGGTTCCAGCACACAAGATGGAGGATGGCTTGCACGAATTGCAGCGTTGCTTGTGGGAGAGGATCCAACCCAGTCTTATGCACTCATCTGTGGCAATTGCCGTATGCACAATGGTAAGAAGTAAAGAATTCAATGATTATTAAGCCAAATTAGTGGAGCAGATTCACTTAAAGAATGGTGAATAAGTGTTGCGTTACTATCATTTGCAGGGCTGTCCAGGAAAGAGGACTTCCCTTACATAACCTACTACTGCCCTCATTGCCATGCACTGAATAAGTCTAAGCAACTTGGTGATCGTGTATCTGATACCAGTTCCCCTAACCTCGGTTCTGCAACTGCTTTGGCTGATGTTGATTTGGTCAAACAAGTAAGCGGACCCATTCCGGATAAAATACCTGCAACAGCAAGTGGCAGTCCTGTAGCAGCAGCTCAAGTGGAAACAGATGGTGATAATATAGTGTCCGGTCCTTCTAACAGCTAGTAGATGGCGAGTTTTGAATAGAGTCGTGCAGGCGAGTGCTTTTTCTCCGTATATATGTGTAGCGGGGTTTTCTTCTTTTCTTGGAGTGAAACTGTCTGTTGTAAACATAGTAGAAAAACGTATTCAATGATTCATACAGCAGCTTCCCTGGAAACCTTTCTACAGGCAATATACCTCGATTTTCTCCACTTTGTGTTTATTTTGTTTAAGAAATATTTAGGCCCATCATCAGAGCTTTATGAGATTTTCTGGCTGCAGTGTTTGCAGTTCCTCTCATATGTTTTCTCTTCTTGAATCATTTGTCAAGTACGTTCTCCTTCATAATAGTGAGCTTTCCAATTCAAGGCTTTTCCCACTTCCTTTTTCGCTTAGTTATTTGTTTTGCCTTTCCGTATTTCTTTTTCCTTATTCTTGTGAATAGTTATTGCCATTCCATCGGTCTTATCGTTTATGAATATGCTGTGTTACGTAGAAGATGTTTGATAAGTATACAAAACGAAGTAAACTGAGATAATATCAACAACAACTACATATCCAGTGTAGTCCTACAAAGTTGAGTCTGGGAAGATAGTAGTACTTATTGGAAACAGGAAAAAATGGAGTGCATCATAGAAGACTAGAGTAGTAAGGAGTTTTGGTGTGGGAAAGTTTACAAAAACGATGGATTATGGTGTATTGAACCATGCTAATATGCTATGACTTTGTTTTAACTGCTGAATTTTTTATTTCGTGTACCAGTTACTCTTTGCGACTTCCTGTTTAGAGTATCCAATGACAGATATCAAATGAAGAACCTTAGGAGGCATGGGATTGAAGTACCCTCTTGGCATACTTTAGTTAGGGGCACAAATTACATGTTTTCAGTTCAAGAAATGCAAGTGACTCAAATTTTGGTTTCTTTTGAAAAGCTTTGAAGAACACCTGTGTGATTTCATCGTCTTTTGAAAGAAATGTGCTGTTGGAAAACATTTATATATATAAAGAGAAGAAGAGCGGAAAACATGGGTTTGGAAAAATAAAGTTAAATCAGTATTTTATTCAAAGCTGGGAAGTTCTTCTTCAACTTTGATTGCCTGTTGACAGAGAAGTACGTATCCATGTGAGTATGTATGTGCGCTCTTTTTAACTTCGAAAAATTTCAGATGTCCAAGTGAGGATGTATGTGCATTCATTAACTCCGAAAAAATTATATACATATATTTTGTTAGGCATCCTTAGACACAAGCATACTGGGTGCACCAGTTAAAATCACTGCACTACTCCTCTTGCTGAGTTTAATGGACCAGGTTCAAATCTTATTTACTAGGTTTTCGTTGTTTTTTAGTTGAGTAGCTTAAAATTATTGGATAAAGCAAGGGGTTGGCTTGTTTCGAGCTAGCGAGCTCGTGGCAAATGCGGAGTTTCCAATCATCACTCGCAAAGCAACTTTACCTATTAAAGCTGTTTAATTTCTATTTATATTTGTTAGTGTATACACATAAATTTATTGGATTCAAGTCCTAAGAAGTTTGAGTAAATTCATATGCATTTTTGGTTGAATAATTAGTTTGAATTTGTACAAATTAATATGTCAATTTTTATTAAATTCAAGTTCAAGGTCGACTAAATTTTGAAACCCAAACCTATGTCACGTGTCAAGGTGACATAGAATTTCCTTCAAATTAAGACCAACAAAATGACAAGACGTGTCAAAATGATATGGCAATTTCAATTAAATTGAAAAATCAGCCAAAAGCGGCAAAGTGTCCAAATACATGTTTTGACCAATCATAAGCAACTTGATCTACTCCCTTACAACTATAAATAGAGAAGTTACATAACATTTTGAGGAGAAACGACCTTTTGACACGATAGAATTACCATCCCACTTTATAAGATGGGCACATGTGTGTTTATTATCAACTCATAATTTGACATTGTAAGATTGCTTGCTCAAATAATAAAGTTAAAAATGCAATTTTCAAATTATGCATTTAAGATAATTCACTCGATAATACAGGTGGATTTATATCCTAGGCCTTTAATAATTATTGTATATCAATTGGGATAGTAATTGAACACCCGTTTGCTGATGTTCATACTCAGAATGGCCTAACGGAATCATCGATTAAACACCTCCAATTAATAGTTAGACCAATGCTTATCAAAATAAAAAATTTCAGTATCGCGTCAACTCTTGTATGGATTAGGTCCACAATTTATCATAAAGTCACCCCAAGACAATTGACTTTTGGTCAGGAGCAAAACATTTCTCATCTTAATTTATTTGAATGAGCGGTAATATTTCAATTATTACAAAGCAAAAAAAATAGATTCCTCCCCCCACAAAAAAAATGAATGGGGATATATGGTGGGTATGAATCTCCTTAAACATTTGAAATCATGATTGAAGATTTATTTACGATAAGATTTGCTAATTGTCATTTTGATGAATCAGTATACATAGTCTTAGGAGGGAGGAGAGAAATAAGCAAGCCGAAAAAGGAAATAGACTGAAATGTGTTGTCACTATCTCAATTTAGATCCTCATATGTAAATGTAAACTAAAAGTTTAAAAGATAATCTACTTGCAAAATATTTCGAATCAACTGTTAGATGCATTTACTAGCCTATCAGAGTTACTAAATCTTATATTCCGACTGTCAATGCTCTAATTCAAGTTAATGTCCCGAAAGAATAATTAATTAATGCAAATTAATCTAAATTACGTTTAAAACGTGATAGACCGATCGGCCCCAAAGATAAAAATTCTTGAAAAATAAAAGAAGCAAACGGTTAAGATGGTCATAATATGAAAGAGGATACCCAATGAGCAACCACACATAACAATTGATAAAACATTAGAAGAGGTTCATGTACTTGAAAATAATGAAAATAAAGAGATCTCAACAAGTTATGTTTCATCGAAAAAAATATAAAATCAAAATGATATAAGTATCAATAATATTTTTGCTTATAATGTTGTTGATGTAATAATGCAACAAGATGAGGATCTTGAATCAAAATCTGCCAAAGAATGTAGAAAGAGAAATGATTGGCCAAAATAGAAAGATGCATGACGTCGCTTGGAAAAAAAATAAATTTGGACTTGTAGTCCAAACACCTAAAGATGTAATTAGTATGGTACAAATGAGTTTTTGTGAAAATATAATAAGAAAAATAAAGTCGTAGGATATAAAGCATGCAATAATTTTTGCAAAGCCCAGACATTGCTATATGGAAATTCTCCCTCAGTGGATGCTATCACTTTCAGGTAACTTATAAATCTAAAGTTCATGAAAAAATTGTTATACATCTGATGGATATTGTCACAACTTATTTATATAACTTACTATACAATGATATTTTTATGAAAATTATTGGAAAATTCAAAATGTCTGAAGCGTATAAGAAATTCAAAAAAACTTGTTCAATAAAAATTCAGAAATCTCTATAGGGATTAAAACAGTCATGGAACAAATGGTATAATCGCGTTAGAGAATACCTATTGAAAAAAAGATATAAGAATGACACAATTTTCCCCTATATCTTTATTAAAAGGCCTGGATCTGAATTTGTTATAATAGCTTATATATTGATGACTTGAATAACATTGGAACTCCCAAAGAGCTTTCAGAGACGGTAGAATATTTGAAAAAGAAATTTAAAGTGAAAGACCTTTGAAAGAAAATTTTATCTTGGTCTATAAATTGGGCATTTTATAAATAAAATATCTGATCATAAAAAAATATACTAAAAATAGTTTTAAAATTTTTTACATGGATAAAACACATTCATTAAATATCCTAATGATCATGAGATCACTTGATATTAATAAAGATCCATTTCGATCACATGAAAATGAAGAAGAACTTGTTGGTGTTGAAATGTCATATCTTAGTGCAATTTGGGCATTGATGTATCTTGCATGTTGTTTTAGATCAGATATATCTTCATCTGCAAACTTTCTAGTTAGATCTAGTTCTATGTCAACACGGAGACAATGAATGGTATTAAGCATATATTCAGATATTTTAGATGGATCATTGATAAGAAAATATTTTATTCAAATAAGTATGATTCACGATTAATTGGTTATGCAGATGCAGGATATTTGTCTGACTTATATAGAGATTTATCTAGGACAAAAATTACGACTATATTATGGCGTTCAACAGAACAAACTATAATTACTATTTCTTTAAATCATGATGAGATAATACTCATTCATGAAGAAAATCAAAAGTGCATTTGATTCACATCAATAACTTAATACATCCAGAAAATATGTGGGCTTCCTTTGGAAAGAGATAGTCCGACAATGTTACGTCAAGACAATGTCATGTGTAGCTCAACTACTAGGAGGATACATCAAAGAAATAGAACAAACATATTTCATTGAAATTCTCCAAAAGAAGAGTGACATAATTATTCTATAAGTTCGTTTAAGGGATAATTTGACACACACACACACACACACA